>APFE030577311.1:2190-13856 GCA_000404065.3 Pinus taeda | reverse complement strand
TAACAATATGTGCACTACATGGGTACATCAATATAATAAGTGGGTTGTACTAATAACAATAAGGGGTTACACTAGTAGTATAGGGGCCTACCATGCCCCTCTCCTTCAAAAAGCATTGTCCTTCCATGTGGAATCTTCAGCGGGTAAGTTCTTCCACTTGATGAGATACACTAAAATTGATCAATTTTGTAGCTGTCGGGTTCTTGTTTCTGTGACTTCTTCAGGTTCCAATATGATTTTTCCTTCCTCTTCAATTTCTGGCAATATTGTTTGAATTGGGATCTTTTGCAACTTTTGAATAAGTGGCCATACTTCTTCTTCCTTCCTCCATTCATCGCTTGCTTCATTTATCCAATCTGGTTGGATAATAGAAATAACACAAAATAATGCTTCCACATCCTCATCCTTGAAGAGTCTTCCCATTTGGTAAGGTCGCCATTTTTTAAGTGCACGTAATATTGCCAACATTTCCTTCTCATAAATAGCTTGCTTGAGATGTAGCAGTAAAAATACCTAATGACCTACATCAAAACATTTTTCACTACGATGTTGATCTACCTGTTGTTTCATTTGATTTTGCACCGAAGTGGCGTTATCCTTTAAAAGCTGGAGAACTTGTTGTTGATGCTCGATGTGATCTTTCTTTGCTTGAACCTTTTTCTTCTTGATATGTCCTTCTATCTCTAGAGTTTGAGGAGTGGTAATTTCTTCCAATCCTTTACAAGATATGGTTGGATTCATTTCTTGACGCTTGATGTGATCTTTCACTTCTTGAACATTTTTCTTCTTGATATGTCCTTCTATCTTGATAGTTTGAGGAGTGGTAATTTCGACCAATGAATTACAAGATATGCCTGGATTCATTTCTTCTTTATTGATGTGATCTTTCACTTCTTGCACCTTTTTCTTCTTGATATATCCTATCTTGAGAGTTTTAGGAGTAGTAATTCTTGCCAATGCTTTACAAGATATGGTCTGATTCATTTCTTCTTTCTCTGGGGTGGGGTTCTGGCGTATATCCTCTTCTTTTGATGTTTCTTGATAATTTTCTTCCTCCTCTTCATATTCTATGTAAAATAATTTCTTCTCAACACACTTATGACCTTTAGTGCATTTGCTATCACAATTGGTAACAAGGCCCTTTTTCTCTTTTTTCTTCCAATTGTTGTGGTGTCACCCTTGTAGGTTGTGGAAGGCTAGGAGAAACAACACTTCCATCTTTATAGTTGAGAGGGGTATGCTTCATGGTTTCCATAATTTTTCTTTCCACTATGTCACAAAGCCCTTTTACTCTTTCCAATTGTTGTTGTGTTGCTCCAAAGAAGGTGTTGCTCTTTGTATCCTCATAATGTGCTATCATTTCCTCCGTGAAAATTGACCACGTAACAAGTTTTTCACGAAAACAAAGCCCTTCATACCATAAAAATTGATCCAGCTCTAAATATGAAGATGTAATACATACCTTTTGTAACAATTGTACACCATGTAGATCAAAATATTGCTCCATCTGAAGTATCCAATTTACTGGATCCTTGCCATCAAACTTCCTCATCTTGCTTTTTCTTGATTTTAGGAGCTCGATCTTGAAACGACTGTAAATCTGTATTTTCGAATCATTAAATTCTGAAATTGTGATCTTTAGTAGCCCTATCTATTCTCTTTCCAATGCCACCAGTATGATCCAAATTAGATTCTCAAAGAAAGAGTTATGCACAATCTCCCACAGTGACCTGATTAAAGACTAGTTCAGTAGAGGGAACTTGTACGACGTGCCACAAGTCACTGTTTCAACCTTTGGCTCTGAAAAATATATCTAAGAAACTACAGTCTATCCTCTTTTTACACCTTCTTACGAAATTGCAATCCAATGCTCAGAGAAAAAGTTATGACGATTTTACCCAGGTCACCTGTTTAGAATGTAATTCAGGAGTTTGCAAAAAGACCAACTTCCTCAGATCATATATCCGCAAATATAGCGCAAAAATATCTGAAATTCGGACCCGAGATTCAATGCGATGTCGTCTAAAATGGGTTTTGTTTTTAGCTTCTGAAACATCGCAAAAAAAAAGTTATAGTGAAAATTCCACGATGACTTGTTTGGAGCAGCGAAACCTAGAATCCAAAGCTCTGATACCAAAAGTTATGAAACCAGCGCAAGAAAAGATATAAAAAGATAGATCAGCACCTTAGAATTCAGCCTCTTCGAGGGGGCAACCTCCTTAACATTACATAAATGAACAATTCTTGGAAGATACAAATGAAAAGACCTCCTTTCTATATATAGGAGTCTAAGGGGTCATAACATAATCAGAGCCGACATAACAATAATAATGTAAGGCACAATAGTAACAATAGTGGGCTTCTATGGGGCATAATAGTAACAATATGGGCACTACATGGGTACATCAATATAATAAGTGGGTTTTACTAATAACAATAAGGGGTTACACTAGTAGTATAGGGGCCTAACAACGTGTGGATACACTTTGGGATCCCACAGTCTATCATCTCAGATCGGGACAATGGGTTCCTCAGTACATTTTGGTCCAATCTCTGGTCAATGCTAGACACCAATCTCATTAAGTACACATCTTTCCATCCCCAAAATGATGGCCAGACAGAGATCTTCAACAGGATGATCGTACACATTTTGTGCATGTATAACTCAAAGCATCCCCGCACATGGGATGAGAGCCTCCCCTATGTCCATCATAGCTACAACCGGGCTCTCCACAGCTCAACTGGGCAGAACCCTTTTCAGGTGGGCTTGGGATTCCAGCCATTGTTTCCCATTGATGTGGCCATACCATTTGAAGCGACTCATGAAGATTCGTCTCATGTCCTATTCGAAGCCAACAAGGAAAATAACTTCATTGAGAGCATTCAAAATATCCTCCAACAATTCCATGACATATTGGACAAAGCCAATGCTAACTAGAAGCAACGACATGATCAACATCGAGTTCCACACAAGTTCTAGGTGAGCAACAAAGTTTGGCTACATTTGCAGAAGGAGCGCCTCTCTGGGCCCCACCAAAAGATTCATCCACTTTGATATGGGCCATACACCATCACCAAGTTTATGGGAGATAATTATTTTGAGTTCAACATTACCCCATTCCTTGGCCTACACCCATTGTTTAATGTGGATCACCTTCGGCCATACTTCCCACATTACTAGACACATCCGACATTGCAGAACATCTCACACCAATAGAGTTAAATCTAGACTGCATGGAACAATCTGCCACTGATCAGATCATGGAAATGCATATCAAGAACACTAGTCAGTAGAAGATCAAACTATATCAAGTTGTCAAAGTTGGCCAACTCCTGCACGAAGGAAAATGGATCACTAGGGACCAAGTTTAGCAAAAGTTTCCTCATCTTATGGAAGAACTCAATGCAATGGAGACCATTGCTTCCTAAGGGGGGAGTAATGATCCAGGTGGATATTGGTGGCCACTCACCTTTTCCACTTGGACCCCCGCCATTGTTTCTTTCATTTTTTTAGTTTCCTTAAGTGTAGCACAATTTACTATTTTTGGCAGTTTTTCGGGTCTTGAAGTAACGGAGGCGTTTTGAGGCCCTAAACAACGTTTTTTTTGGAAATATTCCTTTGCATGATTTCAGTTGTATTCCTCAGAGAGATATTTCCAACGAGGTATCATGCATGTCAAACGAAGGTAATATGACCAAGTTACGACCCTCAGAGGTTGGCTGCCCAACTAACCCCAATGGGGCCCATAAACTCTTGGTGTTACATCTCCTTGGGTTATGGTTTTGGTTGTTTAGGGTTTTATCTTATTGTTAAATAATAAAAATTCCCTTGAGCCTCATTTTAACTTAGTTCAGAGGCATGTAGCCACAACATCTCTTCTCAGAGAAGCTACCATGGCCCAAGTTAGTCTCAGTTCCATCTTGTTTGTAACCATATTTCGTTATTTGATATTAATGAAAGGAAGCGTTATTTCTATTGCATCTCTATATTTATGGTTATATCTGTAATTTTTTGCATTCCTGTTTAAATTTGTATCAAAATTATGGTCAAAGGTGGTCCACTTTGAATATTAGGTGCATTCTAAGGAATTGGGGGATACTTAACTTGAATTTGTTACCACCGATAACTTGGTGATAGTGTAAGGTTTATATCAGAGTGGTCAAATCTTCTAATATGAATCTGCAAGGAAGTCCTACACATGAAATCAAACCTTGTTTCCCACATCACACTTATGTGGCACTTGGTTTTGATCATGATGTTTTTTGTACTTAGTATTAACCTTGTGTATGATATCATGTGATTTCTTATAGATGTGATTAATGCATTCAATAAACTTGGTGGCATTGTTCTCTTTGAATTGAAAATGTGCAAATTTTTATTGTGTAATTGCAAGGGTAGTGTAATATCAATAAGAAATAATGGTTGCAAAAATATCAAGCCATACTGAAAGGTGCTATAGCCAATTAAAATATGAAGAGCTCTATTATAGTTATGTTGGACATAGGGGGCAATTTCATCTGATGTATGTGGGTGTTTGGAGTTGTACATGCATAAAATGTGCATGATCATCTTATTGACAACCATTTTTTACCCATCAATTGGGGGATGGAAGGTAGTCAACTAGGTTATCCTGGTGTCCAACAATGACTACAAGCTTGATTAGAATGTGTTGAGGAACCTATTATCCCGATTTGATATGATGTTATGAAAGATTGCATTCAAAGAAGAGATTGGTAGTGGCTTCTATTGTGATACTCTTCTTACAGGTAGCCAATATGGCCATCTTAGAAAATCTATCGATGATTACAGACACACACTCATTACGATGATTGGTAGAAGGAAGGTCAGACATAAATTCCATGGAGATAGATTCCCAATGATATTTAGGAGTAATAATATGGGTGTATAGGCCTTGGTTCTTAATGGTTGGTTTTCCAATGGAATAGGAAGTGCATGATCTAATATATTTTCAAACATCTTGTTGGACATTCGACGAATAAAAATAATTTTGTAGTACTACTACTATCTTCTCCACACCAAAGTTCCCTACTACCCAACTGTAATGTTCCTCCCATGTTATCTTGCCATGATCACCTGAAGGGAAACATATGTCTCATAAGTAGCACAATAGTGCATCCCATAGGTGGAAGTCCAAAACTTTATTACCTTCCATCATCATATAGTATGTGTTGGAAAATACAAGATGACTATTGTATAGTTGTAGCCATTCAAATGTATCATGCACACAAGAGTTGAGAACAACACTCACTATAAGACCAAAAGTCTAATAAGGAAAGCTATGATGTGATTGGTGCTACCCTTCTTTAATTTAATGTTGAGATCAAATTATTCCATATATGTTCACCATTTATGATGGTGATCATTTTGTAACTTCCCATATGTTTGCATAAATTGAAGAGGTTGGTGATTCGTGAGGATGATCATTTCCTTCTATAAAATATGATGTTTCCATTATGTACAAGCCTACATAATAGAGTACAACTCCTCATCCTAGTTGGATATATATGGATAGTATCATAGAGCATCTCAGTATGATAGGCCACCAGATTCCCTTGATGAGGGGGGATTGCACCAATAACATAACCGAAGGAAACTATCTCAATTTCAAATGGTTGTTGTAGTTATTCAAAGGGAAGGAATGGTGTAGAGAAAATGTGGTGTTTCAGTTCAAGGAAATCCTTCAATCATGAATCAAGCCAAGGAATTTTTTCTTTAGGTAAAACCTTTATAACTTAACTTAATAGCCAAGTTATATGAGAGAACCCCAACACAAATCTTCTGTAGAAATTAAGGACCAATAAGTTGCGAAGCTCCATTAGAGTCATTGGGTCCAACTAATCCTAAATGACTTGGATATTAGATGGGTTGATTTTCACACCTTTCTTATCAATAATGTAACCTATATATTGGACATTTTCCATCCCAAAGGAGCATTTTCTAAGTTAGCACATATATTGTGTTACCATAGCATGTGAAGGGCTTACCGAATATCTTGCAATTTCTCTTTCCAGCGTTTATTGAAGATGAGGACATCATCCATATATACAACCAAAAAAAATTATTGAAAGGACACAAGTTTTCATCCATCATCCTCATTAAATTTGTAAGGAAATATTTCAAACCAAAGGGCATGACGAACCACTTGAAATACCCTCCTTGGACTTGAAAGAAATATTCCATAGATCTGTGAGTTCCGTTGAAACTGTTAAAATATGAAATTATGGTCAAATTCCACTTTGGACTATTGATTTGATGTATATCATGATGGAACCCCATTCCTATTTTCTAGAGGACCAAAATTGACCTAAATATCACCTCATTTGGACAAGTGGAAGTTAAGTTATGAATTATTTTATTCATACATACATTTTGGATCAGGTCAGCCTTATGCTCATGTACCAATGGACAAGTCAAATGGACACTCATGGAAGCCTATAATTAGAATATACATCAAGCTCATTTGGAAACACATCAATCTCTCTTGTCCTCTTTTATTTGGTCTTGGCTCGCACAGGTCTGACGAAGGAAGCTCGCTCAAGGGTTTGAAACTTCAGGATGAATCTCACACTAAACTAGGGTTTTCTGATTCAAGGTCACTCACACACAACTGAGAATTTGGGTCTCTGGATGCTAGCACACAGTGGTCATGGCATCAAATTTGGGTCCTTAGGCACTGGCACAGAGTCTTCATGAGAGTGACCAAGAGTTTGGGTCAGTTTGGTCGCAGGTCGCTGGCAAAGAATGGTATGGGAGCAACCGAGTTTCCACATGCACTATCATGCAGTTCACAGAGAGATACCCTATTTTTCATAGTCATTCACATGGATCCTCATCCCTACGACTAGGAGTCCAACATGATATTTCATTGTTCCAAAGATTTCACTTAGTGACAAAAGTATTCGAGAGCAGGCTACAGGCAATGATAGTACATTACAATTATCTGAATCACAGTTTTGATGTTTAGATGCATTTCATGGATATTGTAGTTGTTGTGAAGATATGGATCATTATACTATTTTTTTTAATCATTTGATGACAATATACTAGAATAATATTTGAAAGGGTTTTCCCCATAGTTGGTTTTTCCCTAGTCTTTGACCAATCCTGGTGTCTCTATGTGTGCATGTTTTTCTTCTATTGTTCCTTTATGTTCTGCTACATTGATGATAATTTTATTGTTCTTTCATAGTTGCATATGTCGATAAATAATTATGTAAATATGAATAATGTTATGATTTTATGGGGTTAACTTAATGTGTTAATGCAGAAATACAATTATCAAAGAGTGAACTATATAGCCCTATGACAATTTAACATGGTATCGGAGTTGGGCTGAAGAAAATCCATAGAGATCACCCCCATGGAGAAACTTTTGATGGAAGTAAGAAGAGGATGGTGGAAACCTAAAAGAATGCTAGGGTATGAAGTAAAGCCTAGGTAGTTAGTGCATAAGAATTTGATGGTTAGGCTTTGAGAGAAACCCTAGTTTATGGTAAAGACTTGAGATTGGATGTATGTAACTATAGCCTAATCTATGTGAATATGCTCAAGCACTTAGGACAGATTTGATGAAGCCCTAGATGGCCTGGTGTTGAAAATAGCAACAAGAAATGCTAAATATAGAAGTGCTATTTTTAGCACTACCATAAATAGCGTTTCAGGATACCTTCCTATTTTAGTTAGTTCCTGAACTAAAGTATAGAAGTAAAATTCGAATTTTTTCTTAGTAGCTTTTCGATTAATAATTAATTAATTCATCTTGATTTAATTAGTCAGAGAAAATCAAACATGAAGTCTATGTGAAGACATGCAACAATTTCTCCATTGATTGAGGAATTTATCTCTTAGTTAAGGAGATGAGAGTGAGTTGTACTTTGAGATGAAATTAGTTAGCTCAGTTAACTGAGTTAAGCCCAGTTAGATTAATTCTAACTACTTGTAGAATTAATTGTGATTTTAGTTAGTTAATTCTTGCATGCATGTAACTACTGCACTTTAGATAACTGAATATTCTCTCATAAATAACTCATGCATGTCAGCTCAAATAGAGACCTAGTTGAGATCAGATGGAGGGATAGTGTACTATCAGTTGTAGGAATATTTCGTTGTGAATATCTCTTGCATGCAGAAGGAATTATCTCCTTTAGGATTGCACAATTATTTTTGAGTTTGGTGAGTTGTGTGAGAGGTGAATTCACATAGGTGGCAGCCAGAGGACCCAAGAAAAACTGTGCAAGGAAATAGGAGGCTTGATGGATTGAGGGAAGGCATATGTTGTGTCTATTCATTCTATGAGTAGAATTGAGGGATCGTACTGAGAGCTAGATAGCTTGTGAGCTAAAGCTTTGTGTAATCCGAAGATATTTCCACTTGTATGATAATACAGATAGCGAGGTTTTTAGGCTGAGGATTTCCCCATAGTTATCTTCTATGTTCATGTGTGTATGCATCTCTTCATCTGTTATATGTGTTCCATTTTATCTTGGTCATATTTGACTAAGCATCTGCAAAGTTTGTTGTAGAAGTAAATCTAGTATTATGCTTTAGGATATTGCATTATAAATTGATCCACAGGTGAAATTTCTACATGGTATAGGAGCAAAGGTGATCAAAGCGAAGAACATTATACAAGAAGAGAGAAGTATGAAGTTTAGATTTCTTGATTATAGAAATTAAGTTCTTATCACATCTCAATTTCATCAATAGAAGTCAATGGTTTGAGGCTTGAGTATGCACTTGATGGCAGCTCAAACTATATATACTGAAAGGATCACATGGAAGCGGTATTAGAGCATAACGGGTTAAAGGAATTCATTGATCAAGAAGTCCCCAAGCCTGCAGCAACTAATGCCCAAGAATTGGCGGAATGGAAGAAATGTGTGGCTAGAGCAAGGAGAATCCTCCTCGAGGGAGTTCGAGACCACATAGTCTCGAGCCTCCATGGGAAGGAGACCCCGTTTTCGATGTGGAAAGCATTGAAAGATTTATATCAGAACAACTACGATCAGAGGAAGTTGGTGTGGAAAGAAATGCTTCGAAAAATCAAGTTTGAAAAGGGTGACACAATCTCTACCTTCTTAAACAAGCTCACCACTTGTAGGGATGAGCTTGGAAGTGTAGGGATCACGACTGCTGATGATGACATGGTGAGTCTAACACTCCTCGATCTTCGTAAGAGCTAGCATAGCTACCAAGAATTGGTAAATGGAAGAGAGAAACTACCAGATTAGGAATGAATTTGGTTGGATCTAATGCAAGAGGAGATAAGGTGAAGCACCAAAAATGGATCTTCATCAAAACAAGATGATGAAGAAAATCTAGCTTTAGCGAGTAAAGCTAGGAAAGGTAAAGGGAAGGCGTCCGAATCCAAATCTTCTCATGGTGGGAAGAAGTTTGACAAATCAAAAGTGTGATGCTTTCATTGTCATGAAGTGGGCCATTATGCTATGAATTTTCCACTGAAGAAATCCAAGAAAGGATCCTCGAAGGGATCTAATGGTGAGGCCCTTACCTCACAGTTCGAGTTGGATTTCTCTCTTATTGCATGCATGGTTTCATCCATGGTGGGATGTGCTTGGTACCTGGACAATGGAGCTTATTTCCACATGTTGGGGGACAAGAATATTTTCAGTACATTGGAGGAGAAGGATTACCAGATGCGGATCGAAATGGGTGATGATGGAAAGTATCGTGTTTCAGGTGAAGGTACAGTTGTGTTTCAGAGGGAGCATGGACCTCCTCTCACCCTAACTGATGTCAAGTATGTACCAGGTCTGAAAAAGAATCTTATGTCTATTGCTATGCTAGAAGATAAGGGCTATGATGTAGTCTTTAGTAAAGGAAAGGTTTTCTTGAGGCATATTGGCACCAAACAGACCAAGCGAATTGGGATTTGAGTAAAGAATCTCTACAAGTTGGAGGTAGACGAATGTACTACATTGAGTTCCAAAGTTGAGTTGGTGCAAAGCCAAGATGTTGGCGAGCTATGGCATAGAAGACTGGGCCACTTGCACCATGGAGCCCTGAAGATCATGCAACAAATTTCCACCAGCTTACCCAAGGGAAAACTAGAGAAAACGGATACACACAAAGGGTGTACCCTAGGTAAGTATGAAAAATATTCCTTTCAGGATCAGGATAGTAGAGTTGGAGCAACCTTGGAGCGAGTTCACTTAGATGTATGTGGACTATTCTCTACAGCCTCCACCACTAAACAAAGGTACTATGTTATTTTTATTGACAATTTTTCTCATAGATGTTGGATCTACTTTATGCAAAAGAAGGATCAAACCTTCTTGAGGTTTTGTGAGTTTAAAGTCTTGGCAGAGAAGTAATATGTAAAGAAAATAAAAGCCTTGTGAAGTGACAATGGTGGAGAGTATGTCTCATAGCAGTTTAAGGACTTTTGCACTATAGAAGGAATTAAACAGGAGTTGACGACACCCCATAACCCACAACAGAATGGGGTGGTCGAAAGGAAGAACAGATCAATAGTGGGAGCAGCTCGAGTGATGTTGCATGACCAAAGCCTACCACTTCATTTTGTTGGAAATAATATAGAGAGGGGGGGGGGTGAATTAGTATTATCACATCAATAAAACTTTTTCATTTCCATATTCAGATTCATATATGCTACTTCCACAACTTCTTATGATTCAGTTAGTTGATCCTTAATGAGTGCATTAGAACATTATCAACCATATTAGCAGTAAACAGGTGTAGTGAAATAGAACAGATCATCACACATACGCCACACACATGAACACAATGATATAAAGTGGAAACCCAATGTGGGAGAAAACCACCTGCTGCAAGTCATCTCAATCTTCTTCTTAATAAGAAAATCCTTTTACAATATTTATGTATTGGTGCAGTCTTATACCAGTACACAGGCTTCTACCTACAAAGAGCTACAACCCTCTCTCGTTCTCTAGTGTCTCCTCGAAGGGAGCTACAACCCCCATAGTTCTTGTACTAGCTAAGATACTAGTTTGTAGGCGTTGACCTACAATCTTCTCTCCTCCAGGTACCACGTTTCATACATTTTCATACTAGATACTCCTGAAGCACAACACATAATCTGAAAGGCCACGTTTCATCCAATTTTCATACTGGACCCATTAATATCATTGAAGCACATAATCAATAAATCTTTTGAATCACCCAAACACTAGATCAATACATATACAAGGATAATATATGTGTTAGAACCTAGATCTAGTCCATCAGATCACATAGATATGAGTCATTATGATCCTGATCCAATATTAATTCTCATCCATGAATACTGAAGCTAAACACAATCAACCAAATAGGATATGCAGAATACTAACACCTTTAAACTGTCATTATAACCCATCAACAACCAGAACCACCCGTGACTTCAAATATCATAGCTCAAATTGTATATGCTACTATAATGAACCAAACCTGCATACATACGCGCTTACACCAAATCCAACCCGTGTACAGATCTATAAATATTCAAACATGACTTGCAGCGATTTCAAACTTAAGTTATACCCAGATCAGATCATTACAAGTGTCAGTATACAGATCTAGAATAAGCATAATCAAATATATAGAGATAGTTCATTTCAAACCATTTGATCCCTATCTATCCTTAGATCTTGTTCTCCATCAA
>APFE030577301.1:21734-33043 GCA_000404065.3 Pinus taeda | reverse complement strand
CCTTTTGTAGCCATGAAACTCGATACGGACTGGGGTGTTTTAAATGCTTCAGTCCCAACTTCTCCACCATCTCTATGGACACCAAATTGTCCGTACTTCCACTGTCGATTATCATCTTACAGCACTTACCCTGCGATTTGCAAATTGTCCTGAAAAAAGCTTTCCGCTGCGTCTGTTCGACACTCTCATCAACTGGTTTTAGTAATACCTTATGCAGCACTAAAGCTTCTCCCGTTTTTGGGGCATTTTCTGCCTCTTGAGGGAGTGCTGCTGCTTCCTCCGGTTGCGCCACATATGCGCCTTGCTGTCCAGTTGAATCTGTTTCTGGGCAGTCAAACGAGCGGTGCCCCCACTTGTGGCATCTATAGCACTGATAACCAGTTCCCCTTCCACGGCCATTTCCTTTGCCGCATTGGAATGATCTGCCACGTCTCATTCTGTCTCCTTTTTCTGCTGTTCATGAAGTCCTTGAACTGCTGGCTTCCTCGCTATTGCTGGCAGTTCGGCCCCTGCCATAGGACTGGCCTCTTCCTCTGGTAGACCCTTGTCCTCTCCGGGCATTCTGTCTTCGGTTAATTTTCTCCTCTGCTTTAATTGCGCTCTGGTATGCCTCCTCAGTATTATTTGGAGACAAAATGCTTATTTCATCCAAAATATCCATCCTCAGTCCATTAACATATCTGGCTGTCCTTTCTACCGTATCCTTTGTGTATCCAGCTCGCAAATTCACTCGGTAAAATTCCTCTGTATACTCTTTCACAGTCAGTCCCCTCTGTCTCAAATTATGTACCTGTCTATGTAACACGATTTGATAATCCCTTGGCAGAAATCTGCCCTTCAATTTAGCTACCATCCTTGTCCAAGTTTTAATCGGTGTTTTGTTCAACCCTCTCATTCTGGACACTGTACCACCACAGAGCTGCGTGTCCTTTCAGCTTTGTTGCTGCAAACTTGACCCTACGGTCTTCACTAACTTCCTCGCATTCAAAATACTTGTCCATCTCACTAATCCAATCTAACAGCACATCAATAGACAAACTACCATCGTAAGTCATGAGTTCTGGTTTTGGTCTGCTATTTGACAATAAGACAGACTTCAGTAATTTCACTTCTGTTGATTCACCTTCAGGCCCCTCTGCTGCCACTTCCACTTCTTCTTCACTCACATCACCCATTTCTGGATCTCTTCTCCTGCCTGCCTCTACTGCTTCCAACCGAGCAGTAAGAACTCTGAGTTCTTCTCGTAATGCCTCATCTGCCATTCTACAAGCACCTCGGCCTCGTCCTCGTCTACCTACATCCATTTTTCCCAAATCTCTTCAACTTAATCTACTCTAATACCACTCTGATGGGACCCAACCCACTTGGCACACACTTTTCACTTTTATGTGTGATTTGGAAAGATTACGTGGTGAACAAATATCTCTGTCCGCGGGGTTTCATGAAGGTGGTAGCTGGAGTATTGAATGCGGGGAGTAAATGTCTGTACGCTGCCTCGAAATGGTTCCCGTCCACCTTACGCGCATTAACCCTAACCTTTCATGGCATTCTCTCGATTTTTCTTTGGTGATTTTTTCTCTGAGGTATTCTGCTATAGCCGAGGGTTTGTTGGTCTCTGCAACAGAATACTGTGTGCGTTAAGCTATGGGTATGTTCGGCTCCTGGTGCTATCTGAGAACTTGAATCCGCCTCTGGTTAATCTGTTTATACGTTTAATGGCAACGGTTTTTGGTTGTGAAGGCTACTCGGCCTGGTTCCGTGGCTTGACTTCGGTAAGTGGTTTTTCTATTTCTCTTTCCCTTGCATGCATGGGTTCCTGAGTATATTGCTTGTCTCTGGTTATGGTTGTTATACCTATTGTCTGTATATATATTATGATTCTTGCTCGGGTTCCTTCGTAGCCATCAATGGCAATCACTGTATTTTGCTGTACTCCTTCTGGTTCTTTGATGTCTCTGGTTCGAATCCTGTTTGGGTATTGTTTTCTTGTGGTTATTGGGCTTTCTCACAGTGCGGAACTGTATTGGTTTGTAAGCACAGGACTTCTCGGGTACGCGTCTCCTGTTTAGAAAAGGTAACTACTCTCGTCCATGCTTCAATATGACTTACTCTCTCATCCTGGAACTAACCAAACTCGCTCCTTTGGTCGACAGTCTCTTGGTCTCGTTCAAGTTGTCATGCTATGGTGTTCGGCTGCGCTTTCCAGGTAAATCTCTTTGGATTTTTATCTCCTACAGGTATTCTTATTTCCCTTGAGTTTTCTTCATACTGTACGTTCTAATGCACATGCATTCATGTCTTTGCAGGTCTCTGTTCGTGACCTGGGCGGCATATCTTCCAACGCTTAGTTGGTTCGGTCGTTCTCTTTCTGGGTAGGCCCGAAACCCCAATATTTGGCTGCAGCCTCGATTGCTATTAAAGACCCATCTCCTGGTCTAGCTCATTGGTCACTGTGTGTGATTTGTTCGACTGTATTTGTGTTTCGTTGCTCCTATATGAAATGTATAAGAGTTTGGAACCACTGGTTGTTTGTTTTTGTTCAAACCCTGATTCTGGGTTTTTCTAATTCACAAGCTTTTCCGACTTATCAGTCGTACTCGGCTCTGTTTATGTATTGATGGACTTTGACTTCTGTAATGTTGTTTGGCTCTACCAATGGTTACAATAAATTCGGCCCTTTGATGATTTAAATGAAACTTTGAATATAAAAGAGAATGTGTAATTTTAGTTACCTCTGCGCATTTGGATTCTGGATTGTTAGTCAGTCTCTATGTCGTCGAACGCTGGAAAAAAATTGTGAACGTTCATATGTGAATTCCCTGTCTTCGTTGTATGAATGTTGTATGCTGGAACTCTTGTTCAACCGCGTGCGAGAATGAATCGATGACTGTTGGTTTTGTAACTGTGAATCACTATGATTTTGTCTGCTTGCTTAATATTTGACTGTGACTCATGTTTGCATAGTTGCAATAGCAAATTAATGAATATTATTTGTACAGTAATTTAACAGATAGTAAAAACGTAAATTCACTTAAGCAATCACTTGTACAGATGGTATAGATGGACAATGGCTTTCTGTTTGAATGCTCTGGCTGTTTCTATTTCTTTTTCTTCTTAATTAACTCAACTCTCCTCTACTGAATTGAAGCCCATTCTGTTACATTTGATTTGTCTTTATAGTTCTCTGTTTTCAGTTGGTGTTTACAGTTAATCCAACTAATACAGAATATGGTTAAAAAATTCCTACTTTCGTTAATAACTATATTCATTTGGTATTCCAAGACTTGTAGGAACAGTTGGCTCTTATTTCCCTAATTACATGGACTACTCCCTAACTAACAATTGAGCCACAGTAATCCTATCTGAAATTAAAAAGAGATGTCTAAATTTACTGACTTTGTAAAATAAAATAAAAGAAAAATTATTTCCATAAGAATTTAACAGTCCAATCAATCACTAGCTTTTGAACCTGGTTGGAATTCTTTCTACCCAATTACAGTGAGCTGGATGCTCCTGCATCAATAAATTTCTACTTTAATTTATGAAAGTCGAAGCATATTTGATGAGAAGTTTTTAAAATAAATTCTTTGTTTCAAAGTGGTCATCCAATTAGTAGGATAATGTTTGGTTTGGGCGTGGCCCTATCAGTCTTAGGGATCCACAGTAAGTTCCATGTCTCTATGATGAGACATGTCCCATTGTTAAGTGCTTCCATATACGGGTTTTTGTATAAGTGAAATGAGTTTCTGGAGTTAAAATAAGAGTCGGTGATTGACAGTTTTATGTTCGCAATGACTAGGCATATCGAATCACAGGGATGCATGCATAGACCGATGTCATGTTTAGGCCTTTCATCAATTTTTATTCCTCACTTTGCGATTAAATATTGGTGAAAAGCATAGAAGGTGCATTTTTTTTCTTAGTCATAGTTATAAGTAATGACATTCAAAACATGGGAATGTCACTATTAACTCCAAAAGGGGTAAAATTCAGTTCATGGTAGAGCAAATGAATGAGTGGGAAATATGGACGAATATAAATGAATTATGGTTTGGATAACCACAATTAAACTTATAGTATATACTCTCGTAAGCCATCGCAATGTAAAGGGAAATATAGTATGGAAAAACACAATTATAACTTTAGTATATACACTCATAAACCATCAAAATGCATATATAAACTGTTGAAAGGGGTCAATTTAGACATAATTTAATTTATATAACTTTGAACTTTAGTTTACTTCTAAAATTTTAAATATGCTTGATATTACTTGGAATTTAAAGATTTCAGTGTAACTTAGAAAAAAAATTAGATAGGACGGAGATAAATAAAGGTTGCTTTATTTTTAATATCTTAGCATTTTGTTATCATGGTTCCCATATAACAATGAACATCCCTATTACAAGAGACTTGAAAGTTGAAACTAATTGATGTCACTGTCATGGGTTATTAAAGCTTTTTTTTCATATATAACTGAAATCTAACCTAAATTAGATAAAAAAAATACATTTTCTGGCTATGGAATGTTTAATGGTGTTAAAAAGACTATGCATTTACTTAATTTCTTCTATAATACAGAGGGATAATAGGATTAGTCTCGTTCTATGTTTTTTTTTTTAGACTTATGTTATATTCATTTCTCACACCCCTTATATAGTACCTTCAATCTTAGTTCTAATATGAAGAAATATATTAAACTACAAATTCTCTCTTGTCCCTTGTCCCTCAGTTTATGGTGGGCGTGGTATATATTTTGAGGATCCAGATATACGACATATAATGATTTGATTTAATTGTATTTAGTTCTTTCAATGGTTTCTGTGTGATAATTGAAGGAATACAAGTCTTTCCCATTATTCTAATTCAATCATCTCATGGTTGTTCAAAACACAAAATTTTTATTTCTTGCCTAAACCAAGTGCCTTTTACATGTTTGAATTTCTGCACTCATAATTTCAATTAGTCACTCTCAGTTTCGCTACTACATTTTTTATTTTAACTAACTTTTGTTACAATTAGATATGCTTTATTTCAGACTTGTTAACATTTCTATTTTTATTGCTTGCCCAATTTTCGTTCTAATTTAGTATATCATGCTTACTTTCTTGTTTTTTTATATAGGTTATATTTTAAGTAGCCCACTTCATATGAGCGGGAATACCCCAATGCGTTTAAAATTGCTAAAAATGTCTTTGTTTTATAACCAAAATGAATGATTCTCATGTATTTCTCTTTGGTTCTAAATAATCATGGGAATGCATGTTTTATGTGTTATATTAACAATATTATACTGCATGGTCCATTTGTTTCTTTTAATCAATTACAAATTCGATTTGTTACTTATGATACATGTTGCGAGGAGTTCCTTTGATGGGACTAGCCTGTGTACTATATCCAGACACAAGATTTGATTTATTCGAAATTATAAAATATATGATTTTGGTAGGGTTTAGTCGTACTTATATATTTTGTTTGTGATTAATGTGATTGCTACGATACTCTTGTGACATAGACACCTATCTCAACCTCGGGCTCTGTTCTCCTACCTTCACTGTGCTTGTAGCCCTAGCTCCTCACTTGGTCCGTCATTTCGACTGTTGTTTGTTTTCATTGAGAGGGTATGCTCTCCGGTTTTCCTCCTAACGGTTTTTTTAATGTTGGTTTGGCGCTCAACTTGGCTTCTCGCCCACGGCGTGTCCAATAGCAGGACTCTGCTAGTGTTTTATCTGTTTTAATGGATGCTTGTGTTTTCTTGCCAGTCTACCTGAGGGTTCTGGGCTATCTTTCGGCGTTCTGCGACTATGTCCGAAGGTTCTCTGTGACATGGTGAAATATTATTTCCTCCTAAATGTATATGTCATTATTTTGTTTATGTTTCACTGGTTACTCGTTGATGGCTTTGTTATTTAATCTTGTTTCTGGTTACTTGTGCATTCAAGTTACAGCCACGAGGAAACCTCGTTCTCGTCCTCAGCTCGCCGACTCCTCAGGTATGTTTTCTTTCTTTTCTTTAGTGTTTGCTATGTTTCTCTTACCAGTCCTGACAGTGAACGCTCCTTGTGAGCAGGGTCCCTTGTCGGTTCATTGCCTGTTGTCATCTCTCTGCTTGCAGTTTGTCTACCCCTTCTCTAGTAAGTGAAACCTTTACCCTGTTTCTTTACTAGTTTGAGTTCTGCTGTGTTCTACTGTTTATTCTCTACTTGTGGTGGTTGCAGGTGGAAGGCGAGTGAGCAACGATGGCTTCGGCTCCTCTTGCACTTCACTAGATCTGGTAGGGTCTTTCCATGATGTTCATACCTGTAACCTGTTGATGCTGTTGTGTCTTAGTTTTAGGATTTGGCTTCTCTGTCATTTAACTAGTCCCTCTGTGGAATATGGATAGGTTTCTTGTCTTGCTTAAGATATTTGGGGTTTTAGGGTGAGCGTATGTTCAGGGTTTCGAACCCAAGTCTTCGGTCTACTTGTGACACGAACTAGTTTAACTTATGTATATGTATTTCAGGGTTTTGATCCTAGGTCTTCAATCTACATGTAATATGAACTATTTAACTTAACTTATAAGTTAATTTGCAAAGACTCTTGTAGCTTATCTTTCAAACTGTGTTTGCAATGAAAATATTTATATAATGAGTCTTGTAGTACCTAGACTTTGATGTTGTTTTCTTACTAGCGATTCTGGTGATGTTAAATGTGAAACCCTCTGCTTGTTCACCTTGTTGTATGCTCGTTATTGTTCAGAACTGTAAGTGGTTGTTTGTGAGGCTTGTCAATTCTTCGATGGTTTCCTCTCCGTATGCTTGAAATAACACTTTCTCGCTCTTAGTCTTGCTGTCTTTGTTTATCTTGATGTCTGCTAAAAGATTTCAGTTTCCAATGCTTGCTTCTATTTGGTAATGTGCTAAATATATTTTAAGAACAGGAAATAAACTAATTGCGCATGGAATTCAGATGACTGTGAAATATTACTTGTAAATTTTTTATTGCTCTTCTACTATGATGGAAATCAACCTTACAATGATTTGTTCTTTTTCCTTTTACATAATTTGTTAAATAGTTTTTTGGAAACTGTTAATAGTTACATACAATTACCATAAGAAACTGTCAATTTCCTATTTATCTAATCTCTAGGATTAATTTTAAAAGAAAAAAGTTTTTTTTTTTCTCTGTAAATAAATAAAACAAAGCTCCTTAACAGAAAACTGAAACCGAAACTGTTGTCATGTCCCAACTGTTGATAACTAAGGAAATAAAATAAGAAGAAAAAAACAACTCTCTTACAATGACCTGTGAACCTGTTTAGCTTGCGAGTCAAACACCTCCACTTGTCTACCCCTAGTTGGATGCTCTTGCATCAGGCTCCTGATGTAACAAAAAGTCATGTCTCCAGTCCATGATCTCCTCGATAGAATACCCTGCAGATTGTATCTGTCCCACATCAAGTCACGAACTGTCCTCTATAGGGCGATTCTTCCACTTGACGAGGTACTTTAGGTACTCCTCCTTCCATGTCCTCCTGGCCACTTGTGTGTTGAGGAGTCCCTTGATTTCGAGTGGCTGAGGTAAAGGCATTTGTCTCATCCACAAACTACTCTCCTCCTGGGTGTCGCATTTTGGTTGTGCCAAACTGTCCTCTTCCAAATTGGTAGTGTATGGAAATAAATCTGCCACATTAAAAATGGGCGATATTCCTATACTTGGAGGAAATTGTAGTTCATATGCATTTGCAGGAAACTTGCATAGAATCTTACAAGGTTCAATTTTTTTGAATTTCGGCTTGTTGTATTTTCCCCTAGGAAATCGTTCCTTACGGAGATGTGCCAATACCTAATCCCCGACATTAAATTGTACCTCACGTCATTTCAAATCAACTTTCTGTTTGTACTTCTGACTGTTTTTTTGTAATTTCATCTTCACCTACTCATGTAGGTCATTATTTGCTCTTGCAAAGTCTTCCCAGTCAGCACTTCTTTTCTCTAGCTGTCCCAAATCACACAGTTCATGCACTCCTCAGGGATGCATTCCATACACAATCTGAAAAGGACTGCTTCTTGTGCTTCGTTTTGGTGAATCATTGTAAGAAAATTCTTCTTAACCAAGCACACGATCCCACATATGTGAATTTTCTCCCACTAGACTCCTTAGCAGGTTTCCTAGACTTCTGTTCACCACCTCCATTTACCCATCCGTCTGTGGGTGATAAACGGAGCTGAAGTTAAACTGTGTGTCCAGCTTCTTCCATAGGGTGCGCCAAAAATGTCCTGTAAATTTCACATCTCTATCAGAGATAATGGACTTAGGCAAGCTGTGTAACCTGACAATCTCTGTGAAAAACAAGTGTGCTACGTGAGTGGCATCACTGGTGTTAGACTCCGTCTCATGTCAGAGATTGATTCTTCTTCAAAACCCTGTTTTGAAGAAGAAATCATTAATGTGTGGTTTTAGATTATGTAATTCATGCTCCAGCTCTTCAACTGGCAGCGACTTCAAAGCTCCTATCTGCACAAGCACAATTCAGAATATCATCAGCAATCAGAGGCAAAAGCTATTTGGAGGGCGCCATCTGCATTTTTGGAATAGGATACCCATTTTCATCTGGATTGAGTGTTTCTTTTTTCAATAGTTTTTATGTTCAGTGACTAAATTCGATTACTTCACATTGCGCCATGGCTTCATCTCTGCACACTTAGCTCCAGGAAGCAGATTTAATTTTCACAAATATATTGAGAGATCCCTGGATGATGACTTCAAGACAGTTGTTGGAATTAGCCTTCCATTATGGGTTTTTGCTGTGACATACTTACTTCTCAACGTGCATGGTTGTCAGGCATACTTATGGTTAAGTTTTTCTCCTTTGATTATAATTCTATTGGTTGGAACTAAACTGCAAGTAATTATAAGAAAGATGGCACTAGAAATCCAATCCAAACATGTTGTAGTTCAAGAAATTCCATTGGTGCGGCTCAGTGATGAATATTTTTGGTTCGGTCGCCCTCAATTGATTCTATTTCTGATACATTTTACTCTGTTCCAGAATACTCTCGAAGTTGCCTTTTTCCGTTTCATATGGTTTCAATTTGGCTTGAAATCTCCTCTCTATGCACTTGTGATACAGATGGGTTCGAATATGAAGAAGGCCATATTTGATGAGCAGAAATCTAATGCAGTGAAGAGATGGCACCAGGTTGCCAAAAGTAACATGAAGCGGAACAAAAGATCGGGTACTGTCACTGGATTTAAAAGAGGAGAATCTTCAAATCAAGGATCCTCCCCAGCGCATTTGCTGCACAGGGACAAAACAGTGGGGTATCTGGATAGAAGACAACCTTATCACTCAGATATGAAATGTCAGACCTTGGAATGCTGGGACCAAAAATCGAAGGATTTTGTAGCTATCAAAATTGTTCGTGGCATCCAAAAATACCAAGAGGCAGGAATGATCGAAATTGAAGCGCTTCTTGAAGTTTCTAAGTATGACAAAAATAGCACACGGGTATTAAGGGATTTTCAGATGACTTCAAACGGTGGCCAAAGTCCAGTGCAATTAAGATAATTGATTTTGGAAGTATGACATTTGAACATCAAAATCACACCTCAGTTGTTGTTACATGGCATTATCGAGCTCCTGAAGTCATTCTGGGACTTGGATGGAATTACCCTTGCGATATTTGGAGTATAGGGTGCATACTTGTGGAAATCTGCTCGGGAGATACTTTGTTTCAGACCCATGAAAACTTGGAACATCTTGCTATGATGGAAAGGGTTTTAGGAGCTTTGCCAGGGCCTGAATTGGCCTGGAACAAGATTGAATTGGCCTGAAGGAGCATTTTCTAGAGAGAGCGTCAGAACAGTGAGAAAATTGCCAAAGCTTAGGGATCCGTAAAGCAGCATGTAGACCATTCGGCGGATCTTTTTATAGAATTGTTGCAAGGCCTTCATCGGTTTGAGCCGTCTGAACGTTTGACAGCTTTGCAAACTTTGAGACATCCATTCTTCAGAGAAGGACCAAGATATGGGTACAATTCATGAGTGTATGCATTCGACAGTTATTTGGTTGGATCTCCATGAGGCAATGGGTTGTATTTGTGGCCGAAAGAGTTAAAAAAATGTCAATGTCCTCATCAACATACAGTATGCGCGAGCCATAGCCGCGGCATGGAAGATTGATTATCATAGAGCCCACCATTTTAGTTATAAATAAGAGCGGCTACCACAACATAGCTGATAGACTAATGATAAAGTTCGATGACAGTGCTGTGCTAAGGGAGTTGAAAGCAACAAACAAAATTCAAACTTGTTTACGAGGTGGAGGGAGATAATATCAGAATTCCGAATTCAACTATCAAGGAGATCAAAGAAGTTGCTGACGCCGTAACATTAAGTAGAGGCGGTTTTCCAGAGTCCTGGTGGTTATCTTGCAGGGAACATAGATAATGTCAAGCGGTTGCACCTGCAAAATATATCAATCTTTGTCTCTTATCTCAGAAATGAATTTACGACTTTAGCCTTCGATTATCTCTCAGATCCAACATTGGAAATTAACTCCCTTGTCAACTTCGCCCAAGTAGATGGACTCCTCACAAATTTTCCAGCAACAGCATACCCCAGAACATTGAATCCAGGCGACCGCTATTCAAACGGTGCCAGAACAACAGAATAGGATTCGACTCCTATTTCCCCAGATTTTAATTAATGTTTCAACTGGATTTGCGCTCCATGTGTCAGTCATTAGAGGATTTTCGGGAAATGCTGTTCTATGTTTAGCATAGATGAAACGCCCATTTTTAATTTTTGTAATTATAATTGCAACAGCGCAGAGGATTTCAAAAGAAACGCATTTGCCTATTTTGATCCGTAGCCCTGATTCTATGAGATCTTAGCACCAGATTTGCCTCGAAATTAGCCAAATCAGCAACAGATTTCAGTGGACAGAGCGTTATTCTCTCTTCAGGAAGGGATGATTGTTTTTTTTTTTTTTTTTTAAGTTTAGCTTGTTAGTAATGATAAAAAGAGAGGCCGGGTCTTGGGGTCGAGGGTTTTTTGCCCCAGCTGTGTTTTGTTTCATATATTAAAAAGAAAACATTCTTTCCAATTTTTGTGTAGTTAGTTAAAACAGCGCCCCTGTTTTGGGCAGCAGTTTTATTTATTGTATTAAAAATGTCATTTGAGAGGGTTAGAGTAGAGGAGAGGAGATTTTTTCTGAGTGCTGAGTGCTGAGTGCTGGGAGCTGCTGGAGCATAGCAGAGCTTTCTTGTACAGTTTGTGGCAGAGAATTTAATGGAATTTCACAGCTCTGTTTGCTGAGATTC
>APFE030577301.1:0-14975 GCA_000404065.3 Pinus taeda | reverse complement strand
ATTTTTATTGCCATTTTTATTGTGAATCTTAAAAAAAATACAGTTTCACTAACTATAAAGATATAATTAGTTTTAAAGCTGGCAATTAGTCTTCGAAAAAAATAAAGGACAACCTCTTTGATTACAAGGACTAAAGTGGATCCTAATGCTCAATGATCAAAATGTTTATTTTTTTCAACTTTCTTTCCACATTCGCCTACCCCTATATGGTTTCCTTTGCACCTTTTGGTGCAATTGCTACTTATATTGTTGTGTGAGTCATGCTAAATGAGTGTGACATGGAGCTAACTGCACTGAGTTATCTTTACCAAGTTAATAATAGGGGTTGCATGATTTTAGATTTTACAAATATTACCAGATTATGTGTCAAGCATTTTTTTAAAATCAATGCATATATATATAATTTCATACCATAACTCTCACGTAATTAAGGATGCTATCTCTGTGGAAGAGCGTATGCTTTATAAGAAGGAGGTGGGTGGTTCGATTCCATTGTGTCCTAATATGAATTAATCAATGATATTGTAGTTTATTTTTAATTAAATACTTTCAGTATTGGTTTATTTCAATGATGAGATTTTTTTTAGATTCATTATTTTATATTGTCTCTAAAGAGACAAAAGTGATGTTGTATTATCTTTGAATGTAATTTTTTATTGTCTCCATTGAAGCAAGCACCTCATGCTTGGTACACCAAGATCGAAAACTATTCCACCGGGTTGGGCTTCACAAAGAGTGAAGTGGATGCAAACCTATACCACATCATGGTAGAAGGTAAGCCATTGATAATTTTCCGTTATGTTGATGATATGATATTGACAGGTGACAATCAGTTGATCAAGTCTTGCAAGGAGTACCTTGCAAGAGAGTTCAAGATGAAAGACATGGGTCTCATGCACTACTTTCTAGGCATGGAAGTGTGGCAGAATGATGGGGAGGTGTTTGTATCTCAAGGCAAGTATGCCAATGGGATACTCAGGAGATTCCACATGGAGAAGTGCAATCCCATGCAGACTCCTCTACCAGGTAACTGGAGGAAGGAGGATGCTACTTCAGGTGAGGTAGTAGTTGCTACTCGGTATCGATAGCTTGAGGGTTCATTGATGTATTTAGTGAAGACATGACTAGATTTGTGATTTGCGGTGAACCAGCTGAGTCATGCTATGGTTCAGCCTACCCAGTTGTTTTGGAAGACAACGATGTATGTGTTGAGATACCTTAGAGGTAGATCTTAGTATGGATTATGGTACATACGAACAGAGGGAGTGAAGCTTCAGGTCTTCACAGATGGAGATTGGGCAGGGAGACCATCAGATCGAAAGAGCACTTCAGGAGGAATTTTCGACCTTGCTTCAACTACAATTTCTTGGTGCAGTAGGAAACAGAGGCCAGTTGCACTAAGCTCAGCAAAGGCTGAATATATGGCTACTAGTCAGGCAACATGCGAGGCCATTTGGATGCGGAAAATTCTGGTGGGATTGTTTGATCAAAGGATGGATCCAGCTGTGATCTATTACGATAATCTAAGTTGTATCAAAATCTCTCAGAATCCAATATGTCATGATAGGTCCAAGCACATCAATATCCAGTATCATCATCTTCGAGACTGTGTGGTGAAGAGGATCATGTTGTTGCATTATGTTTTGACCAAGGAGCAGGATGCAAGCATTTTGACTAAGGCATTGTCAAAATGCAAATTTGAGTTCTATAGAGACAGGACCAGGGTGATAGATAATCCCTTTCTTGTTGAGAGGGAGTGTTTAAAATAGCAACAATAAATGCTAAAAATAGAAATTCTAAAAATAACATTCCTATAGATAGCATTTCAAGATACATTCCAATTTTAATTAGTCCCTAAATTAAAATTGTGAATTAAAATTCAAATTTGAGGTCAACAGTTGTTTGCAAAATAATTAATTAATTCATCTTGAGTTAATTTGTTAGAGAAAATCAAACATGAAGTCTATGTGAAGACATGCAACAATTATCCCTTTGATTGATGAAGTTATCCCTTAATTAAGGAGATCAGGATGAGTTGTACTTTCAATTGTAATTAGTTAGCTCAGTTAACTGAGTTAAGTCTAGTTAGATTAGTTCCGACAGTTTGTGGAACTGATTGTGAGTTTGTTAGTCAATACATGCATGCATGAAACTAGTGTACTTCAGATAACTGAATATTCTCTCATAAATAATTCATGCATGTTAGTTCAAACAGTGACCCAGTTGAGATCAAAGGATGGGACAATATACTATCAGTTGCAGGAATATTCTCTTGAGGATATCTCTTGCATGCAGAAGGAATTCTTTCCTTGAGGATTGCGTAGTTATTTCTGAGTTTTGTGAGTAGTGTGTGAGGTAATTAAACAAGGGGTAGCTTGAGGACCCAAGAGAAACTGCCCAAGGAAATAGGGCTTGGAGGACTGAAGGAAGGCATATGTGTTGTCTATTCTATCAATGAGCAATAGCGAGGGATTGTAGTGAGAGTTGGATAGCTTCTGAGCTAATGCTTTTTGTAATCCTTAGATATTTCCACTTGTATGATATTAAAAGCTCGAGGCTTTTAGCTGAGGCTTTCCCCAGAGTATTCTTCTGTGTTCATGTGTGATTGATTTCTCATTCTCTGTTATATGTGTTCTATTTGATCTTGCTCAAAATCGATTAAGCTTCTGCAAGTTTGTTTGTAGAAGTAGATCAAGTATTTTGCTTTAGTATATTGCATTATCAGGTAATCTACAGTGAGAATTTCTACATGGTATGAGAGCCAAGTTTATCGGAGCTGAGTTTATCAGAGCTGCAAATAGTATACAAAGAAGGGAGAAGTTCGAATTTTGAAGTTCTTGATAATAGAAATCTAATTCTTATCACATCTCAAATTTCACCAATGGTGTTCAATGGTTTGAGACTCGAGTATGCCCTGGATGGCAGCGCGAATTATATATCCTAGAAGGATCGCATGGAAGCGGTATTAGAGGACAACGGTTTGAAGGACTTTATTGATCACGAAGTCCCCAAGCCAGCAGTAGCTAATGCCCAAGAATTGATGGAATGGAAGAAATGTGTGGCTAGAGCGAGGAGGATCCTTCTAGAGGGAGTTCTAGACCGCATTGTCTTGAGTCTCCATGGGAAGGAGACACCATTTTCAATGTGGAAAACATTGAAGGATCTATATCAAAATACTAGCGATCAGATGAAGCTCGCACTGAAAGACAAGCTTTGGAAAATCAAGTGTGAAAAGGGTGACACGATCTCTACATATCTAAACAAGCTCACCACTTGCAGGGATGAGCTTGGAAGTGTAGGAATCACGACAGCTAATGATGACATGGTGAGTCTTGCTCTCCTTGGTCTTCCTAAGAGTTGGCATAGCTACTAAGACTCAGTTAATGGGAGAGAAAAACTACCAAATTGGGAACGAATGTGGTCAGATCTGATGCAAGAGGAGATTAGGAGAAGCACCAGAGATGGTTCTTCATCAAAGCATGATGATGAAGAAAATCTAGCCTTAGGGAGTAAGGTGAGGAAAGGGAAAGGGAAGGCTTCCCATTCCAAATCGAGTTCTTCACATGGTAGGAAGAAGATTGAAAAATCTAAAGTGTGATTCTTTAATTATCATGAGGTGGGCCATTATGTAACAAATTTTCCACAAAAGAAATCCAAGAAGGGATCCCAGAAAGGATCACATGGTGAGGCACTGGCCTCATAGTTCGAATTGGATTTTACCCTCATTGCATGCATGGTTTCATTGATGGTGGGTTGTGTTTGGTACTTGGACTGTGGAGCCTCATTCCACATGATTAGCGACAAGATTTTATTCAGTACCTTGGAGGAGAAGGACCTCTAAATGCACATAGAGATGGGTGATGATGGAAAGTACCGTGTTTCAGGTGAAGGCACGATTGTGTTTCAGAGGGAGCATGGAGCTCCTCTCATCTTGATTAATGTGAAGTATGTGCTTGGATTGAAGAATAACCTCTATTCGTCACAATGTTGGAAGAGAAAGGCTATGATGTTGTCTTCAGTAAAGGGAAGGCATTCCTAAGACACATCAGCACAGGACAGACCAAGAGGATTGGGATTCGAATGAAGAATCTCTACAAGTTGGAGGTAGATGACTATGCTACATTGAGTTCCAAAGGAGAATTGGTGCAAAGCGTAGATATTGGCGAGCTATGGCGTAGAAGATAGGACCACGTGCACCATGGGGCCTTGAAGATCATGTAACAGATTTCTACCAGACTTCCCAAGGGTAAACTTGAGCAAGTGGTTACATGCAAACATTGTACCTTGGGTAAGTATGCAAAATCTTCCTTTCACGATTGAGACAGTTGAGCCGGAGCAGTCCTTGAGCGCGTTGATACGGATGTGTGTGGACCATTCTCGACAACCTCCACCGCTAAACATAGGCACTATGTTATTTTCATTGATGATTTTTTTCGTAGATGTTCTATCTATTTCATGCAGAAGAAGGATCAAACCTTCTCAAGGTTTTGTGAGTTCAAAGCCTTGGCTGAGAAAGAATCAGGAAAGAAGATAAGGACCTTGCGAAGCGATAATGGTGGAGAGCATGTCTCTCAAGAGTTCAAGGACTTCTATGTAGAAGAAGGAATTAAATAGGGGTTGATGGCACCCCATAACCAATAGCATAATTGGGTGGAAAAAAGGAAGAACAGAACGATTGTGGGAGCAGCTCGGGCGATGCTGCATGACCAAGGCCTACCACTTCATTTGTGGGCTGAGGCATGCAATACAACGGTATACTTGCAGAATAGATGCCCGCATGGCATACTGGGGATGGATACACCAGAGGTGGGTTTCTCTCGGAAGAGACCATATGTGAATCAATTTAGGATCTTTGGCTCATTGGTATTTTTCCATGTGACCGAAGATGCTCAGAATAATCTAGAGCCAACAGTTGAGTTGGGGATGCTTGTGGGGTACACTGATACACCCCACAACTATTTGGTTTTCTTTCCTACCAATTAGAGGACAATGGTACGGAGATACCTAAAGTTCGATGAGTAGAAGGTCATGCTCGTTTCCCTTGAGAGGGAGCTCAAATTGCATGCAGAGGAGGAACTTTTGGTTCCTGAGCAGGAGGAGCCTCAGACTGATGCGGAGTAGCCGCATGCAGAGGATCTAGGAGTGGAGACATCCACTCATGCAGAGTCTTCCAGAGATGGGCAGAAACACGCAAGGGAAGTTGAT
Organism: Pinus taeda; assembly: GCA_000404065.3. Taxonomy (NCBI): domain Eukaryota; kingdom Viridiplantae; phylum Streptophyta; class Pinopsida; order Pinales; family Pinaceae; genus Pinus; species Pinus taeda. Next base: position 9,770 of record APFE030577301.1, on the reverse strand, counting down.
AGATTGTTGATGGATGTGAGAGAGAATGTGGGACAACCATCTTCTCAGTGCAGATAGAGGAGGTCACTTAAGTGATACACTGGTTAGATGGCCCTTACTATGGAATGTATAGAGACCAAACCATCTTCCTTCGAGGAAGAAGTGCAACAACCAGTCTCGGTTGATGCTATGGTGGAGGAGTATGACTCCATAGTTCAGAATAGTGTTTGGGTTGTTGTTCCAAGACCAGAGGACAAGTCAGTGGTGAGTTCCCAATGGCTTTACAAGGTAAAGCAAGCAGCTGATGGTAGTGTTGAGAAACATAAGGTAACGTTTGTTTCCCATGGTTTATCACAAGTCGAGGGGATTGACTTTGATAAGAATTTTTCTCCTGTAGCAAGGTACTCATATATCAAATCAATGTTGGCACTATTAGCAAAAAAGGGTTGGAAGATCCATCAATAGATGTGAAGACTGCATTCCTCAATGGAAAGATTGAGGAAGAGGTGTACATAGAGCAGCCGGAAGGATTTAAGAGCTTCGATCGTGAGTCACATGCATGTCGAATCAAGAGAGATTTGTACGTGCTGAAGCAAGCACCTCATGCTTGGTACACCAAGATTGACAACTATTTCACTGGGTTGGGATTCACAAAGAGTGAAGTAGATGCAAACCTATACCACATCATGATAGAAGGTAAGCCATTGATCATTGTTCTTTATGTTGATGATCTAATACTGACAGGTGATAATCAGTTTATCAAGTTTTGCAAGGAGGAACTTGCAAGAGAGCATGAGATGAAAGACATGGGTCTCATGCGATACTTTCTAGGCATGGAAGTGTGGCAGAAGGATGGGGATGTGTTTGTGTCTCAAGGCAAGTATGCGAATGAGATACTCAGGAGATTCCACATGGAGAAGTGAAATCCCATGCAGACTCCTCTAGCAGGTAATTGGAGGAAGGAGGATGCTACTTCGGGTGAGGTAGTAGCTGCTACTGTGTATTAGCAGCTTGTGGGTTCATTGATGTATTTAGTGAACACACAACCAGATTTGTGCTCTGCGGTGAACCAGCTGAGTCAAGCTATGGTTCAGCCTGCCAAGATATTTTGGAAGGTAGTGAAGCATGTGCTGAGATACCCCAGAGGCACATCTTAGTATGGATTATGGTATAGACGGATAGAGGGAGTGAAGCTTTAGGGCTTCACAGATGCAGATTAGGCAAGGAGTCCATCAAATCGGAAGAGCACTTCAGGAGGAATTTTTAACCTTGGTTCAGCTTTAATTTCTTAGTATGGTAGGAAACAGAGGTCAATTGGACTTAGCTCAGTAGAGGTTGAGTACATGGCTCCTATTCAGGAAACATGTGAGGCCATTTGGATGCAGAAAATTCTAGTTGGATTGTTTGATAAAAGGATGGATCCAACTGTGATCTATTGTGATAATGAGAGTTGTATCAAACTCTCTAAGAATCCGGTATTTCATGACATGTCCAAGCACATCGATATCCAGTATCAGCATCTTCGAGACTGTGTGGTGAAGAGGATCATGTTGTTGCATTGTGTTTTGACTGAGGAGCAGGATGCAAACATTTTGACTAAGGCATTGTCAAAATGCAAATTCAAGTTCCACAGAGACAAGATCGGGGTGACAGATAATGCCTTTCTTGTTGAGAGGGAGTGTTGAAAATAACAACAATAAATGATAAAAATATAAACTCTAAAAATAACATTCCTATAGAAATCATTTCGAGATATATTCAAATTGTAATTAATCCCTAAATTAAAATTTTGAATTAAAATTTGAATTTGAGCTCAGTAGTTGTTTGCAAAATAATTAATTAATTCATCTTGAGTTAATTTGTTAGAGAAACTCAAACATGAAGTCCATGTGAATACATGAAACAATTATCCCTTTGATTGAGGAAGTTATCCCTTAATTAAGGAGATCATGATGAGTTGTACTTTGAGTTGTAATTAGTTAGCTTAGTTATCTAAGCTAAGTCCAGTTAGATTAGTTCCAACACTTTGTGGAACTGATTGTGAGTTCAGTTGGTCAATGCATGCATGAATGCAACTAGTGTACCTCAAATAACTGAATATTCTATCATAAATAACTCATGCATGTTAGTTCAAACAGAGACCGAGTTGAGATCAATGGATGGGACAATGTACTATCAATTGTAGGAATATTCCCTTGAGGATATCTCTTGCATGCAGAAGGAATTCTTTCCTTGAGGATTGTGCAGTTATTTCTAACTTTGGTGAGGAGTGTGTCAGGTAATTACACAGAGGTGGAAGCTTGAGGACCTAGGAGAAACTGTGCAAGGAAATAGGAGGCTTGAAGGACTAAAGGAAGGCATATGTGTTGTCTATTATGTTTATGAGCAGTAGTGAGGGATTGTCCTGAGAGCTGGATAGCTTGTGAGCTAAAGCTTTGTGTAATCCTGAGATATTTCCACTTGTATGATAATACAGATAGCGGGGTTTTTAGTTGAGGCTTTCCCCAGAGTATTCTTCTATGTTCATGTGTGATTGATTTCTCATTCTCTATTATATGTGTTCTATTTGATCTTGCTCAAAATCGACTAAATTTTAGCAAGTTTGTTTGTAGAAGTAGATCAAGTATTTTGCTTTAGTATATTGCATTATCAGGTGTTCTACAGTGAGAATTTCTACAATTTTTTTCGCTTTGTAGCATCTCGATATTGAATCTGTAGTATCTCTATAATTTCATATCTCCAAGGTCTGAAATTACATGTTGCAATATCCCTCTGAGTCCTCTTTCCAACTCCGGAAATATGGTCAAGATTGGATTCTCCAAGGAAGCATTATGCAAAATCTCCAATGATGACCTAATTATAGACTCATTCTATAGACTGAACTTGTATATAGTGCCACATGTTATTGTTTCAACCTTAGCACCTAAACTTGATACACATAAAACTAGAGGTCATCCTCTTTCTGTACATTATTACGAAACTTCAATCTGATGCTTAGAGAGAAAGTTATGATGATCATCCCCAGGTCACCTATTTGAGATATAATTCGGGAGCTTGTTAAAATGCTAAATACCTCGTACGCTCTATTTGAAACTACAGCAAGAAAAGATCTAAAATTTGGACTTGAGGTTCATCCAGATTTCAGATCAAATGGGTTTTAGTTTGAGCTTCTTAAATGTCGTAGAAAAAAATATCGAAAATTCCACGATGGAGCAACAAAACCCTAGAATCTAAAGCTCTTGTAGCAAATGTGAGGTAACCAACATAGAAAATATAAGAAAATATAGATCAACGACGATACAAATGACAAAAACTCCTTTCTATATATAGGAGTCTAAGGGGACACAATATAATCAAAGTCGACTAAGAATTAATAATATAAGGGCACAACAATAATAATAGTGGGCTTCTATGGGGGCACAATAATAACAATATGGGGACAATAGGGGCACAAAAATAACTATAAGGGCTACAATGACAATAGTAATGGGGGAGTCACTAGTATTATAGGGGCCTAACAACTCTTGGAATGGTATCACTATGGAGGATTACTTGCTAGCCTAGTTAAATAGGAAGCCAAAGAAAACACTAAAAGAACTTCCTCTTGTGGTTTTCCTAGGTGAGATTCTATCTATTGGAACAATAATTTTCCCCTTTCTCATGATGTATAGGCCTTGCATCGAATAATTATGCAGAAATATTTTCTCTAAATATTCTTCTACAACTAAAAATATTCCTAAAAATTAGTGAAATAAATATATATGGTGACTATCTGAATGTCATCAATTGGATGAATGGGAAGTCACAAAAAAAAATCACATTGTCCTTCCATTATATTAAAACATCCAAAACATGACAAGGAATTTCTTACATATTACTTTCTCTCGAGTTTATGGGGACATGAACCAAGAAGCAGATTTCATTTCAAAAGGAGGATTGACACCATCAAAAGTGAAATGCCTATGGCCCTTAGATAGGAAGTACCTATACTCATTAAACACCTTCTTTCCTAAATTTTTTGAATGGTGAGATTTCAACTTATGACCACAAAGGAGATTCAAATCTATGCTTTGTTTCAAGAACTACATTAAGAGATGGATTAATGTCAATTATACGAAGGGATTATTTAAAAATCATGCATGATATATTCAAATAATTATATACTATTAAAGTACAATATTAGAACATTACATACCACAAAATGTTTTAGTCTTTGGGTATCATGAATTTTCGATACAAGTATTCTATGTAATTGAAATTCTTTTTGCCTTATTGGTTTACAAATGTCATACATAGTGATGTCGACCCATAAATTTAGCAACACGTCGATGAGAGGCTCAAAATATAGATCCATATATTTAACTTGGTACTTACCTAGAAATTAGATTAAATTACACATAATTAATGCTATGATATGTACATATATAAGTAAATAAAAAATTTAAGATATTATGCAACAAACAAGACAATGAAAATGCTACATTCGAAAAATTAATGTAAACAAATACTTGGAATAATGATTGTCAACAATATGTGCTCCCTCTTTATCGACATGCAAGGAGGAGGGTTATTGTTGATAACAAAAATTCGCCACACTGAGTAAATGGACCTGAGCTCTCCAAATGGATTAACACTATCAATTTCTAATGAAAGCCTTAAATTACAAGGTTCATTCATAAAATGCAACCACTTTTCCTCAATTTCCCTAAATGCATAACCACCTGTAGGCATTCGAGGAACACCATATCCACTTCTCTTCTATCCATGTTAATCTATAAATGTGCTATGCTTTGGCAGTTAAATAATTGTTGTAAACATGGAATTATGTGAATATGTTGAAGAACCTTTTGAGCCACATTTTTTGTTATTTCATCGGTTTTATATCTACTACTCTCACATCGCAAGTAATTTGTTTTCAATACATGTTCTTGATAACATGTAATATGATCATTAGGGCATTTATCTATAGCTTAATACTCCATTCCAATTTCTTTCATAACAACATGTAAATATCGGTATGTGTGAAGTAAAATACTTGATTATGGTAACAAAAATTCACCTAACAATCTACAACATAAAAAGTCACTAGTTAGTATAAATAATATTAATCGTAAATATTTCATTCCTATTTTGTAGATGAAACATATTACATGCCTTAGGATTTGTGTAATACAAGGGTTTTTCAAGCCATTCAAAACCTTTAATGTCAGCAACAATATTATAGCGAACAATATTTTCTTTTGATCCTTCATAAAGTGGTGTTTTTTTTCCAACAAAGGTTCATCGACAATATTATCATCATTTCGCTCATCCTCATCATTAAATGGCTGATTGAACAAGTCTTGGATCAATTCATTTCTCCCATCATCTTAAACTATGTTATTTTTGTCATCTTGTTCCATAGGATGTTTAACTTCATCTTCAATATTTTCTCTTTTTTCCTCAACTTGTACAGCGTTTATACTACTACTCGGCGTATTTGAACACTACCCAGGGGACCAAATTGACATTATAAATAGAAGCAATCATGCAAATAAAAAATATTTTGCATAAAAAATATTATAACAATATAAAAATTTACAAATACAATTAATATAAACACAATAGTAATGGATATATAGCTTACCAAGGGTTAAAATTCCTTCAGTTCACCTTCAATGTGCCCAGGTTTCCTACAATGTAGTTCATTTGTTTCTCTCACCATCCCCTTGATTTCCCTCCAACTAATATTTTTGACATTCTTCCTTACAAAAGAATTATGTGACAATTATATTATAAAACCTAGTAGAATACTAGATATATTATATTTTGTAACGCAGTTCATATATTTATAAGAATAAATCTTTTTCTTTCACTTGACAATAAGACATCAAAGGTTTTTAGAATCATTATACTTATAGTGAAAATGTCAAAAATATCTTAAATGAAACATATTTATAAATTTACTTACCATTGAACTTTTGATGGTAGTTGACTAAGTAAAAGCAAAGTAGACAAAAAATGACCCAACCAACCATTAATAGTGTAATGGATAGATAAAATGGCCATTCATCAACATTGTGACAACCATAAAGTTATGTCACTCTTACGATGGTTTAGAGAATACCATTGTAATTATGACTTAGTCAAGCTGTGTCATCAAAATAACAATGAATTTGGGTTGATTAAGAAAAAATATTGACAATATTCTTACAATTTTTTATGGTACATCCAATTTTAGTCATACCATCATGCTTTTTAATCAAAATTTATTACTATATACAATAGTGTGGTTTTCTCTAGAATGGGGCCAATATAAAACCTCACTAACATAAGCAAGCATCTCCCTCTCTCTAGTGGATGATTCATTGGTATGGTATTTAGCCCCTTCAGGATGATACAACCCAAGATATGGTTATCTTTTTCTTTCCTCAAGGGAAAATAGACGCCCTCCTCCTCGGCGGTTGTGAAGCTCTGGAAACTTTCCTATCCTCCCCAATTAGACATTATTATGTGGTTTCTTCTCAAAAGCGAAGTCCCAACCTAGGAGGTGCTTCAAAAACATTTTTGTATCAGGCCTAGTAGACATTCTCTATGTTTTCAAGAAAAGGAATCCATCACACATCTCTTCATATATTTCCCTTTTACACAACAAGTTTGGATAGATATCGAACACATACATGATGTGGAATACTCTAGGAGTGGTCTCACTATTGTGGATTACTTTATAACATAGTTAAATAGGAAGCCAAAGGGAGCACTAATGGCACTTCCTCTGGTGGTTTTCCTAGGAGATATTATATCTCTCTGAACAATAATTTTCCTCTTTCTCATGATGTATAGGCCTTGCATAAAAAACTATGTAGAAATATTTTCTCTAAAGCTTCTTCTACAACTAACAACATTCCTAAACATTAGTGAGATAAATATATATGGTGACTGTTTGAATGTGATCAATTGGATGAATGGGAAGTCACTACTAAAATATCACACTGTCCTTCTACTATATTAAAAAATCTAGAACATGACAAGGAATTTCTTACATATTACTTTCTCTCGAGTTTATAGGGACACAAACCAAGAAGCAGATTTTCTTTCAAAAGGAGGATTGATGATGGCTAAAGGCCAGTGGGAAATGAATGAAGGTAAAGAAAGCCTACTTAGCCTTGTCTAACTCTTCCCTTGGGACTAATTAAATCTTCTCTATTTTGTTATTATCGATCTACATATACATATACACATACACACAAGACACACAGATATAATATGTGCTGTGTGTGTGTGGTGTGTGTTTCTTCTCTCTCTCTCTCTCTATTATATATATATTTAATTATATATATTATATAATACACACACACACAGACACGATATATCTATTTTGTTGTGTGTGTATAAATAAGGCCTATATCATATTTTTTACGCTCCTTGCACTAAATGGGAGGGTTTTTAATTTTATTGTTCCGAAGAATCTTGATATGAACATAGAACAGTGATTTGTATATGCTTTAATTCAAGTGAAGAAAAAAGAAAAAAAAAAAACATTTGTGAACATATCTGGTTCTCTAGAAACCACTTGATATGTTGAGTAGGAACATGTAAAAGGAAATATTAATATTGGGCTCCCTACTTTTATAAATGTTTCTTATTTTATACATCAGAAACCTTTATAAGCTCATACCACATGTCATGCCATTGGAATCAAGCTTTAATTTTGTATATTGATGACTTTTTTGTATAAAATATGTTTGGCTAATATTAATTTAGACACAATGCTAATTTAAAGTCTTATTGCATTTTTAAATTTATATTAACAATCATTTTCTAAATTTAGTAGTACATTTTTTCTTTTACATCTAAATGTTTTTTTCTTTATGTTTTGAATATCTATATATTTTTATATCCTTTAATAGCATATATAGGTAGTATCTTCATGTTAGGAGAGTTTAACGTTAGCACTACAACTACCAAGGGTCTTGAGAAATGATTCAACTGTTAATCCTCTTTCTCTAGATGAGGACTTCGATTTAGCTCATAGATAGAAAATAAACTCTAAAAAAATGACTAAGAATATATTTATTACTAAGTTATTCAAGCCTTTTGTTGTTCTTGAGACCTTATAATTTGCAATGTCATAGTCAAGTGGTTGACTCCCACCACATCACTTGTTTTCGTGGGCCTCATAGTAGTCTCATGGAGTATTTGATATCCAATATCCTCATTTCCATCCAAATTGTAAATTTTGACCTCGTAAATTACCATGAAATGGATTCTGATCATGGAACATAAACCTTAACTTAAAAAATTTCCATATGCAACAACGAATTGCAAGAGAATTGTGAGAGCAAAAAGCACCTACTTTTTGACAAAAGTAAAATGGATCCTTTCTTAAAGGATTTAAATAGGGATTTACACTCCTTAAAATATAAGGATAACATTGAAAAAATATATCATAATTTTACTATAACCCTCTATGCTTCTAGTACCAATTTCTCTACCAAGGTGTCATATAAAATACTAATATAAATACCAACCTTAGGTATGATACTTACTCAGTAATTAATATAAAATAAGTTACGAATTCTTCTAATAAAACTTTAAAACTTTGATCAAATAAATATCTACAAATCTCTTATTAAATGGAGGAAAATTGATATATAAATATAAATAAACATTGGCTATTGCAACTTTCTAAATCTAACCTATAAATTTTTGGAGGGAATTTCGAATTTGTAAAACAAAAGGAAAAAAAAATTCCCTTAAATAGCTAAAATTCCTACATTAAAAGCCTTTATTAATCCCATAACACCATGGAAATTTTTTTGAATACCCTTATAGAAGAAGGTATCTTTTGTTTAGCATACATTGAATTTTGATGTAAGTAGCTTGCTAATTTGAAAGCTTAGGATATTCATGGGTACCAAGCATAGTTTTTTAAAATGGTAGGGCTTATCATGGACAATCATATACAAAACCTCTTGCATTTCATAACGAAGAAAGGATTTTGTAAGCCTTGAATGTAGAGCCTCATTATGCATCTCTTTAAAAGTGGGGATAAAATAATTCACTCAAAATAAAGGAACATTATTACTAGCAACATTTTAGCCAAGAAATATAGAATTATTTTAGAAAAGAAGATTATGCCATGGATTGAAACATATGCCAAGTTAGATTCAAGAGATATCATTGAATTATGGACCATCTTGTTACTTTCAAGATCATTGTAGAGGAATATTGCAATAATAAATTTTGATCTCTATAATTTTTCGTGGACTTTATAAAATGTTTTAACATCATTCTTAAGACAACATTATCGAAGGTGTTATAAGAGATAATGGTTCATCTTGAATTTAGGGTTATATTGGTAAGGATGTATGAGAGTGTTTTTGGAAACATAGAACAATTAGGGGTTCGCCAAATGAAATTAAATGTAATATTAGATTCAATCAAAGGTTTTCCTCATTCCCTACAATTTTTCGCATATATAATCATAAGATAAAGAAGTGTCTGGTAGATGAAGGTTGTGTTGGTCCTATTCTCACTATTTTGCTCATAACTCTTCAACTTTATGCTAGCAATATAGTTCTTTTGCTGAGGAGCCATTAAGATCTAGTTAAGAAACTAAGAATCCTCCAAGATTTTTGCTCTAATATGGATATAACCCTTAATGCTAACAAAACCAAATTCATGATATGTAAATCCAAAATGATCGCATCTGATAGTTTCATATATGAAAAAACTACTTATGTGAAGTTCCTTCATACATATATCATAAAATCAACATTCATCACAAGCTCAATTGGATTTATGTCATT
>APFE030577295.1:86416-121849 GCA_000404065.3 Pinus taeda | reverse complement strand
CCTTTAAGGTGCGATTCTTCCTTTCAGCCACACCATTTTGTTGTGGAGTATATGGAACAGTATGTTGCATTTGGATTCCATGCTCAGTGCAAAGTTGATGAAGTCGTTTTTAACATATTCTCCGCCATTATCTGATCTTAGCTTAAGAATTTGATGTCCAGATTGTTTTTCAACAAAGGCCTTGAAGGCCAAGAATTTGTTAAAATTCTTGAGTTTTAAGAAATATACCCAAGTGCGTCTGGAGAAATCATCAATGAAAGTTAAGAAATGTTTGTAGCCAGAGAAGGAAACAACTGGAAGTTTGCCAGAGAAAGAAACAACTGGAAGTGGACCACATAAATCGCTATGCACAAGCTGTAGAGAGGCCGAGGCTTGCCAAGAGGCACGTTTTTCAAAACTGCCCCGATGATGTTTTCCGAGTACACATCCGGAACAAACACCATCTCTGCAAGATACCATGGAAAGACCTGTCACCATATTTTCCTTACATAGGTTCTGAAGAGAGCGATAGTTTAAGTGACCAAATCGCTCATGCCAAAGTTTGCTCACTTCATCATTATGAGCAACAATACTGAGGGAAGATTTGATGACCCAAAGTTGTGAAACTTATACAACCTTGTGGAATCATCAACAATGCCAGTAGCTAAAATCTGTCTAGGATCCTTTAGGTCCTTGATTACAACATCTCGTGAGGTGAAAATTCAACGATTTTACCTTCACCTGAATGAGTTATCTGATATACAGATAGAAGGTTGCAGGATAAGGTTGGAACACATAATACATCATAAATTGACCATTGTCTATATGAACAGTTCCAGTCCCTACAACACTAAGAGATCTATCATCACCAACATATATATTTTTGGTGTTACAATCATTTAAAGAAGAAAACATGGCTTTATTTTTGGCCATGTAATAAGAAGCTCCAGAATCAATGAGCCACTCATGAGAATGAGAGGAAGAAGATACATTTAGTGCATAGCCAGACCGAGATGCTTGACAACCACATGCAGAAAGTGCCATTCCTGAAGATGAATTTGAAGAGTGCTCCAAATGGATGTTATGCTTCTTCATTGCTGCTTCCAAGGCTTCCATCTTCTTAAAGCATTTAGATTCTAAGTGGCCATCTCGATTACAAAAGTTGCAATGTCTATCAGTCTTCTTGCCTTTTTTTTTATTTGCCTTATCATTCTGGTGAAATGATTTTTCATTTTGAGGCTGAAATTGCTTAGGACCCTTGTTTGGTTTAGGACCATTCTTTTTAGGATATGACTTCTTACGATTCTTTGAGTTTGGTTGCTGCTGGGCGATTAACGCTTTCTTAGAAGAGTTTCCAAGATTAAGAAGACCAAGGTGTAAGATTTTTTCTTGTTCTCTTATTAAAGAATCACAAAAGCATCAAAGGAAGGGGGATTGTAGTCATGTCCTTGAGAAATTAAGGCTTCTCTTGTAGAATGGAAGGTGGAAACAAACACAGAGTAGGCTGGTCCCAACTTAGTAAGAATGCAATAGATAAGGGCACTGTCTTCTTTCTTAACTTTAACACCTTCCAAGAGAAGTCTAATGGTCTTGAACTTGGACAAGAAATCTTCAATGCAAGAAAAATCATTGGGGTTTAATGTAAGCAACTCATTTTCAAGCTGATGGGCTCTAAGCTCATTTTTTATTCCAAAAACTTTAGTAAGCTGCTCCATTGCTTTATCAAGAGTATCAAGTTTAGCAATATGGAATCTAAGATCGGGAGAGATAGACATCCCTATCAACCCACGTGCTTGATCTTGCCTATTTTCCCATTTGGCTGCTTTCTCTTCATCTTTTGGCTTGGTTTCTTGGCCTGTTGCGATTCGGTAAAGACCTTTACTTCTAAGTAAATCCACAATGTAGGACCACCATTGGAAGTAGTTGGTGCTGTTAAGGATAACTTGGCATGAACTTTGCATTTTTACAGAAACTGAAGTTGGATATGCTAAAACTAAGTGTTCCAATGGAAAGAGCTCGAAAAATTAGGCTGGTTAAAAAAAAACGGCTCTGAAAACGGCTTCCGGATGAAGAAGTTATGACCTTTTTAAAAAAAGTTGATGAAGGCGCCGACAAAGTGCGGGAATGTGCGGAAATGAAAAAAAACGCTCCTTTTTCAACAAAAAGGAGATTTGAACCCAAGACCTCTACTCTCTTAAATTAGCTTTGAACCAAGTGAGCTATACAAAAAGATAGATAGATAGAGAGAGAGAGAGAGAGGGGGGAGAGAGGGGGGGGGGCTTTGTTTTCTTTTAGTCACAAATGCTTTGGATTGCGTGCTTGCTTTAGAAAGCTCTTTTTCTGCCTACAAAACAAAAACACAAAACCCAACACGGACATGCAAAAAAAACAAGCCTTGCGGCTTAAAGTTAGCTTTACCCGGAAACTAAATATTTCCCTCAATGTTTCTGATTTTCCGAGATCACACTAAGGTGCAGGGAAAAGAGCATACGCATGAGAAAAATTCTTCCTTTCTGTTTCTGATTTGCCCAGATCGCACAGAGTCACAGGGCAAAGAGCATACGCAGAAATGAAAGGTATAGATCCGGTAAAAAAAAAGCTAAATAATCCGAAACCGAAATAAGCAGAGAGAAAATAACATTAAACTGCAAATAAAGATTGTATACCTCCAGATCTAAAAAATGACGCAGCTAGGGCTACCGGAAACCTTTTCGTGTGAAACGAAAGGGGTTCCTCACTGGAACAGATGCTCCCAACACAACAGAGCAGTCCTCTCGACCCGAAAGTAGTCAGAAACAAAATATCTAGGAGATGGCAGTCGCATGCAGTTCTACCGGCTTCAGATTTGGATCAACAACGGACACGGCCCTCAAATAGCTCTGATACCATGTAGGAATTTACAGGGTAAGTTCCTCAGACAGAACACCAAAAGGACACCGCTCACAAACAGATCACAGATCAATACACCAGTATTTTGACGTGGTTAAAGCCCTCAGAGAGGGAAATAGTCCACGGCCTGCGCCAACGTGGCTACTACAGGCAATTTATTAATAAAAGAATGAAAATTTACATAAGCTTCTCTCGTGAACGGTTAACCTACAAATGACCCTCCATGCGCTTTAAATAGAAATCATGGACCAATCGGGTGTTAAGCCACAGATCAAGTGTCGATAATACCAAGGAGAGAATGAACCGTCGGATCACTACATATCGTGACGTCGGATTGTAAGTTACAAATGTACATAGTAAAGAAACACACTTTACCTAACTCTATACTAGACCAAGTTATACTTAACTATTCCTACGTGTCGGAATATCCTAACAAGAAATGGTACATCATTGTGTGCACTGATTACTTGATAAAGTGGGTTGAGACAAAGGCAATTAAAGAGAGAACATATTCTCTAAGTTTTGGTATCCAAGGGAGGTACTCACTGATCAAGGAGCACAACTTACATCCAATTTGATTGAGGATCTCATGAGGCAACACCATATCAAGCATAAGACATCCACTGCCAATCATCCTCAACCAAATGGGCAAGTATAGGTCACAAACAGTTCACTGTATCCTCACCAAAGTTGTTAACATCAACATGAAATATTGGGTAGAGAGAATTGTAGAGGCCACTAGGGCCTACAATACCACTTGGAAAACCCCCTGTTGATTCACTCCATATGATTTTGTTTATTGGAAGAAATCTCTACTTTATATTGAGTTTACATATAAAACTTTGAGAATGGAAGCTCAGTTGGACTTAAATGTCACCACAGCACAACAATAAAGGCTACTCCAATTAAATGGCTTAGATGAGTTGAGAATGCATGCTCTCTTACACATTAAAGTCATACATTTGCAAACGAAGTTCTGGCATGACAATAATATCAATGTAAATACTTTTCAAGAAGGGGATTCGGCCCTGTTATATGATTCTAGGTTCAAATATTTTAAAGGAAAGATAATGAAAAGGTGGTTTGGCCCATACCTAGTGGAAAAATGTCATGAAAATTGATCTATCTAGATTAGAACTATTGACGAGGAAGGAATCCCGTTGCTTGTAAATGGTTACAAGTTGAAGTTATATAGAAGAACTTTTTCCAAGGATGAATTTATCAGTTCAAGTAAAAAGGAATTGAATGAGATTGGGCATTTCATAGCTTCCATTCCACAACAATTTTAGAAATTTTGTTTAAAAAAAAGAGGAGAGAGAAAAATAAAAGGCCTAGATGAAAATATCTATGAGGCATCTAAGGGAAACTCTTGTGTTTAAAACCTATCTAAGGTAGCCCAGGAGAAAAAAAGAAAGAAAAAATAATAAATATCCCTAGGTGAAAACCTCTCTTGAGGCACCTACGACAGACATGTAGGTTGCAAAACTCCACTGAGGTAGCTTCTGTGTCTCAATAAAAGAAAACAAGAAAGAAAATAAAAGAGGAAAAGGAAGAAGCTTATATCTTATTTGCTAACCTTTCTTTCATTTTGCAGAGTTGTACACAGTGGCAGATTTCATGGTTACAAGCAAAGACCTATAGGCTTCCATCCATTCCTCTATCCATACATCTCATATCAATCCTCTCCATTAACATTTCTATCTCTCTCCACCAATCTATCATCAAGAAATCCGAAATTCACCTCCTCTCTGTGTTGCTACATGAAGGACTTGTGTTGCTACAGGAAGGTCCTGTAATGTTATAGGAGGACCCTGTAGAGCTACATGAGTGAGATTTGAGGAGGAAAGTGGTCCTAAATACCATCCTTACTCTGAGAAAGGGTAAAGAGGGTCCTCCTATGACTTTTCCATCACTCATCCATCATCCATCCACTCATTTCACCAAAAGTTTGCTCAAACTTCTCCACTCTATCCTTCCTTCAAAAAAAACACAGAAGCTATCACTTTCTATCTCTACAGTTCCTACACTACTCCTCCATGATTCTAACCCTATCCTCATCACTCATCATCATCTCTCTCATCTCCCTCATGTCATCTGAAGACTTGAAGGGGAGAACAAGGGACTGCTAATGGAAGAAATTCATCCTATAGCATCATGTACAAGCACACATCAAACACTGATATTATGTTTTTACACCACCTGAAGGGATGATGAACCTTAGTTTGAAACCATGAAGAGACACCTTATTCTTAGGGAGGCTTTTCACCAACAATCGTAGCTTGAATATTAGAGGAAGCACCTGCAAGCACACAACAACAACAACAATAAGGCATCATTAAAAAACGAAGACATGCATAGGAAATAAGTCAAATAGGTCAAGTCCCTTGTTCATAATGATGTATCATCCAACTCTGCATGCAAGCATCTGCAGTAGATCGATCCACATGTAGGCACAAGTATGGAAACCCTAACTTCCTCCCTCTGCATAAAAATGACAAAAATGTGTTGTAAGCAAGACAAGGTGTTTTAATAGGCTGGAGGTGGCCAGTGAACTTGGTGACCCTTGACTAGTCAACTCAAGTGTGAGTTGAGTTACCCATGCAATGTGGAAATGTCAACTCAAAAAAACTAGTGTCCTTTAGGAGTGGGGTGATAATCACAAGGGTGAGATGATGATAGTTAGTGGGGACAATGGTCCAAAAGAAGAAACTCATGTTAATGCCAAGTCACCATAGCACTCCAATATTTTAACAAAACAAGGATATTATGTGTTAGTTGAACTCCATTTACACCATCACTCATTCAAAAAACTGGTGGACAAAGGACAAGCTAGTGCATCGAGTAGTTAGAGTGCCACTGAGGAGTTTTGAACCCTACCTGCATAGTACTACAGGAAAAAGCAACATGCAGACCTTTAATTGCTATGAGAGGGCCAATAGAAGCTACAAGATGAATTGAGAGGAGAAAAAGGAGTCATGGTGGCTCGATACTCTCTCAAAAACTTCATGCACACCCAGAATTGCTCTGATAGGAAGTAAGTGATACCCTCATTTTTTTCTATGCACAATTTCATGAATAGTGTTTTTGAAATTAAGAGCATATAGAACTCAACTGATCAATAAGGGATCCTTTTGGATGTTTTTGTGGTTAAGATAAAAGAAATATCTTGGTGAATATAACTTTTAGCACCCTTCTTCCTCACTATCACCAAGCACTGTGCCACTGTTTCACCATTGTTTATGCCATAATTTCACCACTAAAACTACCTAATTTTTTGAAATTCCACACCTACATAGCATCAAGGATTAATATAGAAGGAATGGAGGGGATAATTTAACAGAAGGGAACCTCAGATACCAAGATAATTCACCAACACCCTTCGTAGTTGACATTTTCAAAAACCACCGGTGGTTGGGCTTCTTTGAGATACTAAAGGGGTATGATAATGACCTTGCCCATGAATTTTCCACAACATTACACTGTAAAGGGGAAGACAGTTCCACAACTATTGTCTGAGGGTTGGCCATTTCTCTCAGTCCATAAACTATTAGCAGGGTAACCACCTTGCCTCTAGGAATGAATGGGTCAAAGACGACAAATAAATAAGTGTCACACTTAGGAAAAGATTCTTCCTTTCAAAAGAGAAGTATGTAGAAGACAATAATGGAGTGAGTAGAGAAATTATGCCTTATCCTTGGGATGATGTAGCCTACCATATCCTTAAATACATTAGATGAAATTTTAGCCTAAACTTTTGCCATGAAATTTTCATGTAATTTCCATGTCATAATATGTAAAAGGAGGTACATGTAAATATTTTGGAGGGAAAATAAGAAAAACTAATTTTTTTTACTTGTATTCTTAGCTTATCTCCTTATAGATTTACTCAAATTTCAAGGGTAGACACTTTAATTTTGAGTAAACAGATAAGGAGATAAGCTGAAAATATAAATAAAAAAAAAGTACTTTTTTATTTTCCCTCCAAAATTCATAACTCTTGTTTTATTATTTTAACTATTATTTTATTATTTTTCCTTAGGAGGCCACTTTTAGGCTAAAATTTACTCTAACACATATCTTGTGAAGGGATGTTAAGTGTAGCTTATTCCTATCGCTTCAAGTTGCTCCAAGAGCTAAGATTCAAGGTAGACTTACCCCTTTCTCAAATACTTAGTATCCCTCATTTTCTTGAGTAGTCAATCATGGAGATGAGTTAGAAGGTAAGGGAAGGAAAACATCAACATTTAGCTCACCATGGCCTCATCAAATCGATAGTGGTAGATGATTTGAACTATTTGAGAATCCCTGTCCTATTGAACAAATTTGTATACATGGATAGGGATAATTTCATAGAAACACAAGTCCTCACACTAGGAGAAACACTAGCCTCTAGTGTTGGAGCAAGAGAGGGAAAAACAAAGGAAGAATAAAGGGAAAATACTGAAGAGGAAGAGGAAGAAAGGTTAGAAGAAGAAGAAAGAGAGACAAAAGAAGAGGAGGCAACAAGAACAGAAAGAGAAGAAACAGAGGAAGAAGAGAAAGAGGCAACAAAGACAGAGGAAAGAGAAGCAGGGATAGAAGGAAAAGAGGAGGAAAATAAAGGAGAAGAAAGAATGCGCCTCGAGAATACTTCTCCACCCCAAGGAACAAAAGACATTGAAAAATAAGTGGATGCAACCTTAGCTACATTGGTAACTACTATCAAACCAAAAAGGAAGAAATCAAAGCCAATTAAAATGTATTTCAAAACTAGGAAGAGTGCTAGAACTAGACAAGGAAAGCCACAAACTCATACAAGGGTTCCTATAATTATTGATGAGTCACCAAGGAAACGGGAAGAAATAGGACCCAGCGAGGGAAAAATTGAGGAGGTCACTCCTAGAACCAAAAACAAGTCACCCATAACACCTATGAGTAGGCCTACCACTAGGTTTATCACCTTTAATAAGCCAATGACACAAACTACATTTGAGGAAGAGGAAAAAGAGAAGCTACAGGAGAGATAGGGTTTGCTATAGGAGGGGCATAAATTGCTACAGGAAAAACAAGGGAAGCTACAAGAGCCCAAGAAATATTCACAAGAGGTAGCCACCACATCAAAACTTGTTGGAAAAGACTTACAAGAGCTCCAAGAACCTAGCCCACAACCTAGCTTACACACCTACTACAAATTAATTGGAGGGAGGATTCCCTGAAAAATTTGCAGTCTGACTCCGTTTTGAGCTAGAGAGAGAAAGAGGAAGAACCCACAAGTGGATGAAAATTGTTAAATCTAAGAAGGTAGAGGATGTAGGACTCATGGAAGATGAGGTCATTGAAATGAGAAAATAGTTAAGTGAGTTTAGAATGAGAGAGTCTATAATGAAGGAGTAGCTACAGGCAGAAAATATGAGGTTGAGAGAGAGGTTGTAGGAGAAAGAAACACAACTTACAACCATGGAAAGTATCTCCATGGAAGCATTACAATGCAGATAACCATAAAAGCCTTATGCTCTCTTTCTCAAATAACATAGTTGCAATTCCAAATCAAAACCTTGGCACAACATGGATCTATGTCCTTTCAAGATTACAAATAGCTCATTAAATTTTATAGCCAAGGCAACATGGAAGACAAAGAAAAATTGGTTGAATTTTACACACTCAACCTCACTCTCACAAATATGAATTTTTGGGATCCCAATGAAAAATTGGGAGATATGCAGTTTATGGCCTTAGCATCCTTGATGACTCATGAGGAGACAAGAGCTAAGGAAGTGAAAAGGGTAATGACAAAGGAAGAAAAGGAACCATTGTATATCAGGGAAAAGCTAGTGAACCCAAGGGTCATTGTCAATCATGGCTTCATCTCCAAGGATGTTTCTTTAGCACCTAAATACCTTTACAACCAGGAGTAGGACATCCTACACTTTGAAGACACATTCAGATTGTTGGGAATATAAATAATTCAAGCTTTCCAGAGGAGATGACATACCTTACCCCAAATTATACAGATCAGAGAATATCACTCTCCTAAAAGGCTAAGGATTTCCTTGAAGAGAACACCATTATACAAGCGGATCATGCAGAGGATGAAATTCAGGTGGATATGACTCAAGCTTAGTCCACCCTTACTACTATTCTTACAAGAAGGAAGAGATGAGGGAGGAGAGAAGAAGGAATGGACATAAATAGAGAAGAATGTAGGTTTTTACCCCCAAGAGGGTGAACCATCTGAGGATCCTTAGGATGTTAGGGAGGCAACCACAACCATGAAAGAGTTGCACATGAATGAATGAGTTTCTCAGTGGATGAGTGACACCTTCAGTAGGGGGATGATGATGATTCCCATCAATAGGTACATTTTGAAGATTAATATTCCATCCTCCAACCTTTAAACTACCCTTCTCTTGAATTAATTCACATTTTTCGTTATATTGTGCTTAGTAAGAGGAGTAGAAGGTGTTTTTCAGGGTATGTAGACTAATGTGGTTCAATTGCAGGAATATGAGGCATTTTTTAGGCTATTATTATTGATGAGCTCAATGGAGACAACTAGGAGAGAATCTAGGGGGTTTGTCCACCTACTTAACTCCCTAAACTCGAATTGGGATCACCATATCCTCTCTCACCAGTTTGAGTTCATTTGTAGTAGAGTGACTCCTATTCCAAGTGAATATTATGGAGGAAAATATCCACCATTTTCGAGATCAGGGAGGGAACCATTCCTATTTTCTAGGGAGATGCTTTAGCTACCCTTTTGTATAAATAAACTAGATTAAGAACTCATTAGGATTTCAAGTGTTTTTTGAGCTAGGTGTAGATATTGAGCTCCAAGCATTGACATTGTTAATTTCAACTTTTATGTGATGTATTAGACCTACACCTTTTAATAATGAGAAGTTGGATTTTAAGTTGCATCTGAGTTAGTTTCAGAGAGGTGAGACCCTTGGGTTTGGGCCCAGCCCAGAGGATTTGGTCTCTCTTCTTGTACTTATGTTTCTTCTTGATTCCAAGCAATTCATAGTTCCTTGCATTTAAGTAGAAGTTAACCTATAAAATCCTGTGGTTGCAACCTCTCCACCACCTCTCTTATGGGAGAATTAGTGTATGATTCACAACCTGTTGTATCGGCTACAACCTTCCTCCAAAATTTTGCCTATGCTTCGTTTTGGAGCCTCCCCGCTAAATCACAATAGTGCATCTCGCACTGACCTAGGTACTGGTGCCTTGATTGAGCTTCATATTTTTCATTTTCGGCTTGTGTTTCCTCCCTTTGTTTACTACCTAACCCACAACCTAGTCCCTTGACTTGGTTTCAACCCAGTTCCAGGCTTTCCTTAGTGAACTGTGCAATCCTTGACGAAAACCAACCTTGCTCTTAGGAATTATGTAGTCCAAGTTGACATTGAGAATTCACCTCCAAAATTATGCAGAGTCACCTAGAAACCAAAGTTCAGCTGGGAAATTGTGTAGAGCCTGAGAGGTAGCCCAGAGCCACTCAACCCAAAAATTGCACAAAAGCTTCTTGCTCAGAATTTTCTCAGTGCATGAGCCAGTGAGTTACCCAGTTCTTCCCAGAACTATGCAATCTCTTCAATTCATGCATGGCAGCTTTTCCCAAAAAAGAAAAAAGTTATAAGAAAAAAAGCATCCCTAAAAAATAAGGATCTATTTTTAGCAGCCCAGACGAGAGACTTGAGTTATTTTGGAAACTGTTGCCAAGTGCCACTTTTTCCTTGATTTTTAGCCTTCACATCATAAACCCTAAATCGACCAAATCTATTTAGTCAATGTTGACAAAGCTCATTTTCACATTTGATCTTGGAGCTCTGACATTCCCAATGAGATCAAGGAACCTTCAGTGCAATTGTCGTTGCTTTTACGGGTAAGTCTTTCTTTTCTAGTGTTTTGCTACTTTTTATGTCGCATTTATTTTTTTTATCTTCTGAGGGTGTTATTTCACTCTTTTTGTTGAAAAACTGATGATTTTTTAACTTGTTTTATCTTATAGAAGTGTTGTTTTAATTTTTGCATTACCTTTGCCAATTGTTGCATGCATCACCCAGTTTTTGCATTAACAGTCACCTTTGTAGTGACTTTCTCCACATGCTTCATTTTCCTTTATTTTGATTTATTCCTGCACTTTTTCACTTGCATGCATCATCATTCACTTAGATATGCACCCAACATCGCACTATCCTTTAGATCTGTTTGATTTCTCACTCGCCTTGGGCATATCTGGCGTTCCTTTGCCTGGATCTCATTTTCCCAAGCATGCACTATGCATTCCTGGAGCTCAAGGTTTTAGCCTTGGCTTCTGGAATTGAGTAGAGGTTTGCAAGGCTTGGCTCCAACTATGAATTGCACAGTTCCAAGAGCCAACCCCAAGCCTTGGCCACTGAGACTGCACAATGCACAGTCTCTCCCGGTGTGTGCCTAGATTGAACTATGCATTTCACAGTTCTAGTCAACAAGAACTCCCCATTGACTATTGGGACTGCACAATATGCAGTTCTAGTTGGTATTCAGTCACCTCTGTGAGTCAGAATTGCGCAAACCCTCCCAGCATTTTCCTAGTTTGTTGCTTGGTCTAATTATTGAAGTGATTTTGGTTTCAAGATAAAATTTGTATGCCATGAGTGTCTTCTCCATCTCTAGGCACATTAGTTGTTGAGAAAATCTCTAATAGTTATAGGTAACATGGCTTCCAAGAGAGCTGCATCAAAGGATACTATCGAGAGTAGCACTATGGAAGTAGTTTAGTAGGTGTTAGTGAACTTGCCAGTTTATGCAAACACTCAATTGTTCATTGAGAAGGAAATGAAGTTAACATGGCAGGAAATCAAGGATACCTTTGTAGAATACATCAAGGAAGAGTTAGAGTACCGACAAGTTTACATCAGTATCCATCGATCAAGCTTACAAAAGGTTGCATACAGGTACCCCACCTTTCCATGTACAGACATCATCCACTGGATTGCCTCACACATTGATCTAGAGACTATGACATTGAGTAGTGCCAGTGTGATAGATATTTTGACCTTTAGGACAGAGAACTATTAGCAAATGTATCATATACCTCAGCTCGTGACCACATGGACATATTTTTCTATGCCACCCATAACTTTTTGAACACAATAGATATTGTAAAGCAATGGGTGAAAGAGTCATTGAAGTTCATAATGATACCCAATCATGTTTAAAAGATAATGCCTCTCAGGATGGCTAACTAGTTCTTGATCATCTTTTCATGTAGATTATATGGTCAAGAGAGCACAAAGACCTTTCCTAAAAATTGGGTGGTTATGTTGGACCAGATGGTGAGTGGTGGAAATATGTTCAACTAGTCTGATTTGTTGGCTCTTCAGCTGAAATTCCATGTGACTAACACCAAGAATACACCCAAAGATGAGAAAGTGAGATTCTACATGTCTGCGTATTTGCTTAATGCAATCTGTGCCCAGTATCAGTTTCTTGGCATGAGTTGGACATGGACATTGAAGGAGACTATTATTAATATTTATTTCAAGTTTCTTTCCGAATGCAACTACCGAGGATTTATGGCGAGGTTGACTAACCATTTCATCATCCCATAGTACAAGTTGATTTTTGAGCAGGATCTACCTTACATGTCCCAAGAAGTGATGGAGGAAATACTTGACATTGCAACCAGTGGCACCTTCATCAGAGTGTTACTGGAGAGAATCCTCTACATGTTCTACCAAGGTATGCCACATACAAGATAATCATGCAAGAGGTCTCATATCACCTCTCCACAGAGTTATCATCAGGACTGCACACGAAGAAGAAGGCACCATGGCTCGCCCCTCCTTTGCAAATCATATTGTATGATATTAAGAGCTTGAAATATGTTGATGTAGAAGCTAAGGAAATAGTGAAGTTTGAGTTTGGAACCAAAGACTTCAATATGTGTGATTGTTGCGATATTTCCAAGAACCACTATGGGAAGGCGTACTATCCATGGTCCATGGACATTTCATTGGCACGAGGAGGACCCTTGGAGATATTGTCATAATAACTCCAAGCTCCACGAGCCGGTTAGTATAGCCACAACTTGGAAGGCTGCTCTGCAGGAAGCAACAAAAACAACAACAATAAGCAACAAACCAATGCAGAACAAGGGTGTAGGAAGGTTAACAAGAACCCAGAGGGTGAGAAGAGCTAAAAGATGAAAGCAGACCCCATCACTGAGAAAGCAACTTTGGCAACAGAGGAAAAGAGGGAGAAACTACTAAAGGGAGTAGAGAGAAGAAAGAAAGAAAAGTAGAGGCTGGAGGAAGAAAAACACCAAGTTGCAAGAAATAGAGAAGAAGCATAAGGAAGAGCAGGAGTTGAGAAGGATAAAAATGGAAGAGAAGCAAAAATAGGAAGAAAAAGAAAGGCAAGGCGCGATGACAGAGAAAATAATTCCCATATAGGTTGAGGTTCAGAATGACCGGTAGTTGAAGAAGAGGGTGAACAGATGCAGGATCAATAGCTTTCTCAGAAGATTGAGCAATTGATTGGAGTGATAGACATGGAGTTGGGGCAGTAGCCACATGAAAAAGACACTTACCTCGTGTTGAGAGCACCCAAGGTCACCTCACAGTATCCATCACCTCCAGTGTCAGAACCATTCCTAGGTTTTTCTCCTTGATGATGATCCAATGATGGATGTGTAAAATCTATCATTTGACGAGTTGTAGAAGAAGATTATACAGGTGCGAAGAAAGAATTTCTTGTATGATCACACATCACCTGCATTCATGAAGGAAAGGGTGATAGTGTTAGATGTAAGAAAGGATCCAGTTTCCATGTCCAATGCCACTTTGTCTTTTATAGGAGCCATGAGCTCAAATGTTAAGTTCTTGTTAGCCAAGAATGAACAGATGGAAAATAACTTGTACATGGCCAGGGAAGAGGCAAAACAATCCAAAGAGCAGAGCACATGTTACACAATGGTAGAGATGAGGAAAGTGATACTTGTTGATGTATAAACACTTGAGACTACCATGTGGAAGCTCTATGATGGATTCGTCACCATGCATAAAGTGGTTGTCCATATGCATGGCTTATGACAACGGAGGAAAAGGTTTGTCCAAACTCTCAAGGACATACATGTTTCCATTGCCCATGTTCAAGAGTGGACAATTCAGTACAAAGCCACGCAACTTTACTTTCCAAAGATGATGAATCTGCATGCAGAGCTAGACAAAGCAAAGGTCTGGATGTTGATCCAGAACTATGAGTAGCTTGCCCCCTTCGCCAGTAGCATACACGATTCATATGCACAGTTGTATAACAGTTTGGATTTCATGGCGAGAACACACAAGATCTCGTTAATCGATTCCCTCACCGAGGCTAAGCATAAGAACCAATTTTGGCTAGAGATCAATAGGCACATGGAGAGGTTTAAGGGAGAGGCCACCAACGATGACTTGGAGTGGAGTACACAAAACATGGAGAATTACAATGGTGGTCCTGTTATGGTCAAAACCATCTTGCACATGCCTCAGGATTAGTTGGACAAAGTTCCAAGACCATATACCCAGAAGCCATGGAGGCAAGAGTCTACTATCCAAAAGGCACCATCAAGCAGTTTGGGGACATCATCACACAGTACTAAGCTTAGTATCAGTACATGACTAAGAAACATGAAGTGGAGGTTGCCAAGTTGGTCTTTCCCTAAGCTTTGGAGTCGTAGTGTTTTATCTTGTTAGGATGTCTCTAGCCTATTTTGTCTCACATGGGTACATATGGAAAATGTATATTATTTTTAAATGTGTTGTAAGTGAAATTCCAAGTGTCACTAGTGGAATGTAAAAAATCATTATGTAATGTAATGAGTTATTTGTAAATAATTTGAAGAGTCATGAGCGTAGTCAAAGAGTCACAAAGGGGAATCTTAAGGGTCACCCTACCTTTTGTTATAAATAGAACCTCATAACTCATAGAAGAGGCTTTTGGGAGCCAATATTTTGGCTAGGTTTAGGCTTAGAAAAGGCTTGGGAGTATTGTGACAAGCCTTGGCTTCTCCATAACGTAGAGAAAGTATACTTCTTTGGAGGAGTAGGTGTTCTTGACTATAATGTTTCATTATTGAGAGTAGTGGTTGTCAATGTGTATGTATTGATGGAACTTTCACTTATAATAATAATAACATAGCCAACATGCTTTCATGCATATGTTGTTATTGTAGTTGGACAATTCTGGTTGCTTTAACAATGTATGTTGTTTAACTTACGCATTTTCTTATGAACTACTTTGTATGCAATTGTATGGATCTTGTTGAAAGTGGGTTGTTCGATTAGCCCATCAATTTAACTTGTGGACTATTCCACATCTTAGCCTATGATTTCATTCTGCTTGTGTGTTCCTTTAAAGATAAGTACTATTACATGCTTCTAAAGGGAAGACTTATTTTTCCCCTCCATGTGTTAGAACTCCCATGCATCTCACTTGACTCACTGCAAGGTCACACACTGGCTTCCACCCAAATTCACCATACTTATCTATACACGCTACCACGATCAAGGAACTACATTACCACTCACTACTAGAACTCCTTCTCCAAACAGTTTGAGGTTTAGTTGGGACTTCTTACTGGGGTGATCCCATGAATGTTGGCAGGTTTAGAACCATCAACATTTACGGCACTAGATGGAGTTCTGGATGACAAGTTGAGCCCTTGAAGTCTCTTTTGAATTTTTGCACATCATTCGTGACTTATATCACAATCAATACTGTGACATGTATTTCTCACACTACTAATTTCGATGTGTTAGTGGATGTTATAGATGACTCGTCCATATAAAAATTTGATGGCGAAAATGGAACACCCTTGTTGATTCACGTAATTGCCTTTTTGGGATTTTGTGATAAAAATGATGTCCCGTCGGATGACATCACTTGTGGGTTGTTTGCTTTCATGTTCAAAGGGTGCGTGAAGCACATGTTGAGAGAATTATGTCCTGCTTTCGTTATTTATGACCGTAAAGCACTATTGTAGTGGCTACAACAATCCTCCAAAAATTTTCCTTAGCTTTGTTTTGGAGCCTCCCTACCAACCTTTCATAGCAGCATGTCTTGCCTTGTCAAGTACACAAGATTTAGTGATTTTCTTACAGAATGACAGCCTGTCCATCAAATCTTGTTGCATCCCCCTAATAGGTTATTTCTCCAAACTTGGTCTAGTTACAGGCTGAATAGCTCCCTCAAGAAATTACGCAATTCTGGAGGGGAACCAGCCTTCCCTCCATAAATTGTGAAATTATGTCTTGCAGCCTGTTGGGCTCTAGAATTTCACAAATATGCCTGTCATTGTTCACTCAAAAAATTATGCAATTCCTCCCAGCAGAACTGCTCAGGCCAAAAATTGCACAATTTTGGGTAGCTATCAACTGCTCTACCCATAAATTGGGCAATCCCTCTAGACAATTATCCCATATCCCTCCGAAAAATGCACATTTTTTCCCCTGAGCTGAGCATACCAATGCATGTGCCTTCAAGTTGACCAGTTCCCTCAGGGACCCAGAAAATTGATTTTCATGCATGGACTGCTTCTCCCAAGGCAGCATGTAAAGGCATCCCTTGTTTCAGGGATCTATTTTTAGTAGCTGGAGGTTATAAGCAAGGATCATTTCAGAAACCTCCCACCAAGTGTCCCTTTTTTGAGATTTATGGCATGCACATCACAACCTCGATTTTATCAAAAATCATCAACCGGACATGACAGAGCTCATTCCTCACATCGAATTTGTAGCTTTGACATCCCACATTGCATCTAGGAGTCGCCAGCACATTCAACTTAGTTGTTTTGGGGTAAGCCCACTTCTCATGTCTCGCACTGCGTTTCTGTCGCTTTTTGTGTTTCTCTTTATGTGTTTCGCTTCATGTGAGTGTTGTCTGCTTGATTTTAGTAAGTGCTTTCTGTCGTGTTGATGTATGTGATATTGTAGAAGCACCATTTTACCTTTCGTTGGCATCTCACTGTTGTCGCATGCATGACATTGTTTTGCACGAACAGTCGATGTCGCAGTGACTCATTTCACACACATGCATGCTTTCCCGTTTTCTAAATCCTGAACTTGTTATTTGCATGTATGACCATTCACTCTTGTTTGCACTCATCTCATCATGCATTTAGACTTCTCATGTTTTCAGTCGCCCATCATCCATCCTGGGTTGCCTTGGCCCAGACCATGCCTTGCCCAGCTAGCACTGCACATTTACGGAATTGAAGGCTCTGCCTTCCCTCCAGATCATTCACAGGACACATTCATTCAAAGGACACGTTCAGAGGAAAATGACAAATTGGATGGATCTTCCTCTGAAAATTCATCCAATCTATCATCTGTCATTTTTTAAAACACTGAGGGTGAACATCCTTGCTTCTCATCTACCCCTTTGCATGATTCATCAAATCATGAGGATGTCGAAAAACATCCCAAATTTTTTTATCTTGGTTTTCATGAACTCTCTACTTCTTCATCCAATCACGATGTTGATTCAATCATTGTTAATCTATCTAAGACACTAGTCTATGATGATTTATCTGTCGACGAAATCGAAACCCCCTAGACTGGCGAGGCACTTCATCCCAAGATAATGGTTATGTCAGGCCCTCGCTGTCCTCAGGTTGGTTTCACTTACGATCAGGAAATTGTTGAAACATTTAAGGCTCCTCATCACTCTCTGCTTTGCATTGAAGATCAACCAAACACTCATATTTCACTTCCTCCACTCAAACTACATGATCCCATCGCTCATGCATTGGAGGAATCTTACATAGCAAGCACACTTGCACAATGTAAGTGGTCTACCTTTATCATGTTTGCTTGCATGTCACAGTCAAGAGGGTGTGTATGCTTAACATATGCACGTAGTTTCACACAACATCATGGTAAGTCCATAGAGTGCATGTCATGCACTTTCACTCATTTTTGTTCTGTGGATGCTTGTAAGCTACTAGTGTGTCTGTCTTCATTGTTGTATCTTTCACATCTATTGGATTGCATAGTTGTGTTGTTCGCGAACCATGCCTTCACTGACATGGGTCAACCAATGCGTCGGGGGCTGCATTCGAAGTATCACTTCATGTGAGATGACCCATGCACTATTAGCTTAGGAGTAGGAGTAATGTTTTCTTTTTGAGTTGTTTTTCTTCCATGGATGTTTTCTTCTTTGTTTGTTTGTTTATTTGTTTGTTTGTTTGTTTTCATGTTTGTTTGCTTACTTTCTTTGCTTTCACATTTTTTTATGCTTCATGCTTTGATTTTTGGTTTGTTTGATTGTTATTTCCCATACGCTAGTTTCGCATGAACAGTGTGCGACTCTTGAAACAAGCTGGGTAAAGTACAAGAGGATTTGTACAACTATCAACATTTGGTTATCTGTTGTCTACTCTCTTATGTATGAACTTGTTTTCTTCATTTCATGATACATCAATGGAAAATACATACTATTTGGAGTGAACCCTGGTGAAAACACAACACTTGCATGCTAACTAATATCACCTACTCTAGTCGGTTGTTTTTGGGTTAATCCTTGTCAGCTCAGTCAAGTAGAGTAAGGCGAGGGGAAAACCTTAACAAGCACATCAGAGGTATATATAAACTACTTCTCTGAAAGAACAACCTCTTCTACTCGCAATAAGTCAGGATCCCTCTTCCGCCTCTAAAATGAATATGTGTTATGCACAATTATGAAAACAAAAAATGAAAAAGTGAAAAGTGAAAATTTTCGAAAAAAAATGAAAAATGAACAAGGCAAAAGAAGAGAAAGGCTTCCTGTGTAGAAACATGATGAAAGTAACTTCACTAGGGTATTGACCAGGCACGCCGGAAGTGAAGCAATGCTTGTGTTCCTGCGTGACTCCACCAAGGTACTGTCTAGGCCTACTGGCAGTGGAGCAACACCAAAGATGAAACTAAGACTCTGACAACTAAACTACTTGTGCAACAATATACCCCTCAACCCCAATTGAAACAATTGTGTTTCCTTGGCTTGGATTGTGTTCCAATCGACCAAGAGCTTGGAAGATGCTACATCTTACAATGAAGCAAGTGTGAAGACCGAGAAGAGCTAAGAACTGAATAATACTTCTGGAGGTGTTAGACTTGCTTTCCACGAACAAGGTCCATTCAGAGAGCTGGAGTTCCACCAGTGTGTCACCAAGGGTTGTAGCGGCTACATCCACCCTCCAAAAGTTTTCCTTAGCTTCAATTTGGAGCCTCCCTACCAACCTTTCACAACAGCATGTCTTTCCTTGTCAAGTACACAAGCTTCAATGCCTTTCTTGCAGAATGTCAGCCTTGGCATCAGAGCTTGTTGCATCCCCCTCACAGGTTGTTTCTCCAGGCTTGGTCCAACTGCAGGTTGAGCAACTCCCTCAAGAAATTGCACGATTTTGGAGGGAAACTAGCCTTCCCTCTAGAAATTGTGCAATTCTGTCTGGCAGCCTACTGGGGTCCAGAATTGTAGAAATCTACCTGTCACTGTTCACTAAGAAAATTGTGCAATTCCTCCCAACAGGGCTACTTAGCCCAGAAATTATGCAATTTTGGGCAGCAGTCAACTTCTCTTCCTAGAAATTGTGCAATCCCTCTGGGCAGCTAGCTTAGCTCCGTCCCAGAAATGCGTAATTTTTCCCCTCAACTGAGCAAACTGTTGCATGTGTAGTTGAGTTGACCGGTTCCACCCAGGACCAAGAAAAATTGACTTGCATGCATGGGCTAATTTTTCCCGAAATAGCAAAAAGAAACATGCAAAAATAATCCCTAGATTTTAGGGAGCTATTTTTAACAGTTGGAGGTTACATGCAAATATTGTTTTAGAATCTTTCCTCCAAGTGTCGTTCTTTCCTAGATTTGTGGCATACGCATCATGCACCTAAAATTATTTATTCAATGCTTCATAGCTCACTCATTCACATCGATCTTGGAGCTATAACATCCCACGACACATCCAAGAGTCTTCGATACATCCAGCTTAGATATTCACGTCTAAGTCAACTTAACTTGTCTTTTGCAGCATTTCTATCGGTTTTTGTGTTTTCTATTGTGTGAGTGTTGTTTGCTTGATTTCTATGAATGCTTGTTATCGTTTACATGCATACTATCTTGTACTAGCACTATTTTAGTTTTCATTAGCATCTCACTATTGTCGCATGCATGAAACTGTTTTGCACTGACGGTCCCCGATTCGGCGACTCCCTTCACCCACATGCATTTTGTTCCATTTTCTAAATCTTTCATTCACTATTTGCATGCACGATCATTCACTCCTAGTTACACTTAGTATCGCCATGCATTCATAATCGCATTTGATTTCAGTTGCCCATCAATAGGTCTGGACAGCCTTGGCTCGGACTCTACCTCACCAAGACAACATTGCACAATCCTGAGAAGGAAAGCTCTATCTTCCCCTTAGGATATGCACATTTCTTCCTAGTGACTGTCCTCCAGTCTTGCATTGCACAATTCTTAGGGATAGTGACTGCTGACCTTGAAAATTGCGTAATGTAGTCACTGGGCCTGCAACCACTACTAGCTAAAATTACACATTGCGTAATTCCAGTAAACAGTAGGTCGTCCTGGATCGTGCATTATGCAAATACAGCAGCTAGCCAGCCTACCTAGACAACCCAAACTACCTTTTGCATAGTTCTAGTAGCTAGTCAGCCAGCCTCCCAGAAAAAATTATGCAATCTTTGCTAGTCAATTCCCAAGTATGTTTCATGTCATTCCTCCAATTTGCTTTGGTTTTCACTGACAAATTTCTTGCCATACATGTTGCTTTGTCTCTAGATCTAGTAGGTGTTTTCCTTCCTCTTAGCAGCTCAGGATCAATGGCCTCCAAGAGAGCAGGATCAAAGGACACTAACGGAAGTGAAACTAGAGCAGTAGTTGGGCGAGTGTCTGCAAGTCCAACGATCTATGAAGATACCAAACTGATTGTAGACAAGGACATAAAGCTAAAATGGCAAGAGGTCAATGATGCATTTGCAGACACATTTGGGGAAGACCTCAAAGACCGCCAAGTCTATGTGAACATCCACAAGTCTAGTTTGTACTAGATTGCATGCAGGTATCCCGTGCTCCCATACATAGACATGATATAATGGATTGTCTCGCACACTGTTCCTGAGACAATGACATTGAGCAATGTCAGCTAGAAGGAGATTTCTACTTTCAGGGCATAGGAGTATGATGAAATGTATCAGACGTTGGAGCCTGTGATCATCATGGAGACTATCTTCAGCATATCAAGAAGCAATGCCAACTCCAGAGACATTTTGAAGAATTGGGTGAAGGAGTCGGCTAAGTTCAGGATGACACCCAACCAGGTCTACAAGACGAATATACTACGGAAGGCGTATCAATACTTGGTCATATTTGCATGTCAATTGTATGGCCAAGAAAGCACGGAAACCTTCCCGCAGAGTTGGGTGATCGCGTTGGACCAACTGGCTAAAGAAGGAAAAGCATGCAACTGGTCCGACATGTTGGCTCATTAGGTGAAGGAATAGGTAACAAGGGCTCGACAGCCACCCAAAGGTAAGAAAACAGAAATCTACATTTCCACCTACATCTTGGATGCAATCTGTGCTTGAGAGGAGTTCTTTGGTTTGAAGTGAGCATGGACAGCAGCGGAGACTGTTGTGAACACTTATTGTAATATGTTGTCTGAATGCATCTTTAGAGGAGTTATCACGCAGTTGTCTGATCATTTTGTCACCCTGGTTTACAAGATGTATTCGAACAGGATCCACCCTACATGTAAAAGGCGGTAATGGAGGCACTGATCGACATAGCCGATTGGTATGCCTCACTGTCTAGACCCTTCATACAAATGTACAACATAGAGAAGTCTCTGCATGTTCTACCGAAGAGTGCCTTGGACAAACTCATCATGCAAGAAGTATCATATCACATCTCGACAACATTGATAGCTACGCTCCACTAGAAGAAGAAGGCACCTTGGCCCTCTCTTCCATTGCAGATCGGATTATACGAGATACAGAGTTTCAAGCATGTGGATGTCGAAGTAGAGAAGATGAAGAAGTATCCATTTGACCTTCGAAGTTAAAATCCTTATGACCCACATTATCTTGTGAAATATCACTGCACGAGAGTACAATTCAACTGGATCCACAGGGCATGTCATTGGGAGGAGGAGGACCCATGGAGATATTATTACAACTCCTCCAGACCCAATGAGCCGATCGACCTCATTGTGGAATGGATAACGAAGTAGCATGAAGTAGCATCCCGAAGAGCACCAGAAGCAACATCAATAGTAGAGGTAAATATATCAGTGCACGACAAGGGCAAGAGGAAGATTGTCGACCGCATGGAGGAAGATAAAAGTTGCAAGTTCCAAGCACACCCACTTGTATAGAAAGTAGCTTTGGCAATAGAGGCAAAGAAGCAACAGTGCAACAAGAGAAACATGCAAAGGCAGAGAGAGAAATGGAGAATGGATTAAACAGAGAAGGAGTTGCATGAGTTGAAGGAGCAACACCAGAAGGAACGTAGATAGGAGAATAAAGCATAGCAGGAACAAGTACAACAGGGGTGCAACTTGTGCAGATAGATGAAATTGCACCCGTATAGGTTGTAGACTCAACAGAATAGCTGGCATCGGGCAAATAGGGTGAACCATAGAAGGAGCAGGACTTCACTTAGGAGATAGAGCGAGCACTTGAATATATGGATATGGATATGGAGTAGCAGGAGTTAGAGCAAGACAATGAACTCATGACTCACCACCAAGAGGTCGACCCACTAGCTTCACCACATCCAGAAGATGAGAAAGTCCCAAGTGACCAAGGAGACAATGAGATCCTTGGAGATTAGTCGAAAGGAGAGATGCACAACATCTCATTTGATGAGTCACAACATAGAGTTGTGCAATCTCGCAGAGTGTTGACTCCAAAAGATCATAAATCTCCTACACAGTTCGATGAATGAGTGATCATGTCTAACGTGCGCAAACATCCAGCAACATTGGCCGATGCTATGAGAGCATATACCAAATCCACTAGCTTGAGTGTTCACTTACTAATATCTGAGAATGAGCGAATGGCTAAGGAGCTTCAGACGGCCAAGCAAGGAGGAGAATTGGTTACAGAATCTGCCCGAGCAGAATTGGAGAAGGCAATATTGGATGAAGTATTTTCCCTTGACACAGCCATGCGGGCATTGTATTCCAAGTTTGGTACATTGCAAAAGGTAGTCATCCATCTCAACAAATGGCAACAACAATGTGTTAGACGAGCCCATATCCTGTCGAACATGGATATTTTTTTTATTACATGCAAAAATGGACAATGAGACACAAGGGAGCCCTGCTTCACTTGCCAAATATGATGAAGGCTAGAGTGGTCGAGCTAAAGGCAAGCATTCAGAGTCATATCCAGAACTATGAAGAGCTCTCACATCTCATCACTAGTCTACATGCTTCCCATGTACGTGTATTCAAGAGTATGGATGTTGTTGTGCGTGCACATGCAATCCCATCTATTGAGACTCTCACCTAGGTGAAGACAAAGGCACAGGTCTGACTAGAGCTTGACTCGTACTTTGACAAGTTGATGCACATAGCCAACATCCCAGACTTGTCCATCAGTTTAGATGCCATGTACAAGTATGTTGTTGGCCCGATCGCACTCAAGACAAAGATGCACATGCTATTAGACGAGTTGGACAAAGGAGCCCGAGCAGTGTACCCAGATTCTATGGAGGTAAAAGTCAGGTTCTAGAAATATGTCACCTTACAGTACATGAACACTATCGCGGACTATCGATCTTGGCATCAGTTCGCTAGTGTCAACCACCATGAGGATGTCGAAGAGTTGGTCTTGCAATAGTTTTCTGAGCCATAGTGATGTCTTACATGGCTTTCTCAAGCAATTTTGTCTCACTCGAGTACATGTGAATTGTAATGTAACGTCTTGTCAAGTGTAAGTTTAAGTGTCAATAGTTGGATGTAACAGTCATAGACGAAGATTCATGAGGGTAGATGAACTATCACAAAGGGGAATGTCAAGGGCCACCCCACCCTTTGTTATAAATAGTCCCTCATAACTCATTATAAAGGCTTTTCGTCAGCCAAGCTTTTGATAAGACTATCTTAGAGAGAGCTTGGACAACATTCTAACGTGATTTGGCTTCTCCACTGTGTAGAGCTAGTATATCTCTTTGGAGGAGCAAGCGATTGTGGCTATATCATTCTGCTATCAGAACTAGTGCTTGGACATGGATGTATTCTATTACTGGAACTTACACTTCTTAATATAACAAGAGCCAGCACGTTTCATTCATATGCCATATTGTATTCTAGCTATCCTGTTTACTCTAAATGGTATATGTATATGTTTTCTTACGCATGCATGTATAGAATATTATGTATAAGTTTATATGAATCCCTATCTCACATCTGCTTTGCTACAATTATTGAGGAGGCCTTTAGTGGATTAGGAAGGGAGAATACAAAGGAAGGTTATGTCGGTGCTGGTAGCCAGGATCAGGGTATCTCATAACTACTTTACCACTGGTATTTTTCAATAAAAGAGACTCATATTCCATTCTCATTTTCATTGTTTATCTTTCATTGCTATGAATGTCTATTGGATGTTATTACAGATTAATGTTATTTATATGCTTATATACTTTGAATTCTTTGATCTACTCTTGGTTTCATGATTTTCTTGTTGGTCTAGAAATGTTGAACAAGAGGTTAGTGTTTGGACCCTATAGAATCTACACCAAACATTTGACCCACAAGTGAGTACCATTTACTTACTTTGTGAATTTGAAGTAGTTTTCATGCTTGTTTTGTTTTATTTCATGAGTTTTTTCTTCTTCTCTACTGGGGATTTCAACCCTAGCCCTAGGGAATCTTCCCCACAACAAAAGGCCAAGAGGGTACCATGGTTAATATAGAGGAACAAAAAGGGTTTAACCTACTAGGTTTTTAGGGCACTAATTTAGGATGTACCTAAGCATGTTCGTTGTTAGGTGATTGGAGTACAATGAGCTTGGGTGTTACTATTCTAATGAGTGGTGAAGGCCATATTTTACTACCACAAGGCCCATGTTTGGATAAGGAAATCTCTAATGGATGTGATTACAGACTAATGTGATTTATATGCTTATATACTTTGAATTATTTGATATACTCTTGGTTTCATGATTTTCTTGCAGGTCTAAAAAATTGGAACAAGAGGATTTTCTTGCATGTCTAAAAAATTGGAACAAGTGAGTACCATTTTCTTACTTTTTGAATTTAAAGTATTTTTTTATGATTGTTTGATTTTATGTCATGAGTTTTTTCTTCTTCTCTGTTAGGGATTTCAACCTTAGCCCTAGGGAATTTTCCCCACAACAAAAGGCCAAGAGGGTACCATGGTTAATATAGAGGAAAAAAGGGGTTTAACCTACTAGGTTTTTATCGCACAAAATGAGGATGTCCCTAGGCATGTTCATTTTTAGGTGATTGGAGTATTATGAGCTTGTGTGTGACCATTCCGATCAATGTTGAAGGTCATAGTATACTACCACAAGGCCCATGTTGGGATAAGGCATAGGGTCGAGATATTTTATTTTATCAACATACAAATGTATTATAAGGGGCTATAGTTCTCAATTTTGTAAACTTTGATTGAAATTTTGTACTTGATACACACACACACACACACAAGAAATTTGGCTTTGTTATATTCACAAAAATGATTTATTTTCTTTCAATGATGTACACAGATGTTATATTTTGCTCAACGAGAAAGATACCGATATTACAGATGATTAATAGTGCATCAAATTAATGATTAAAACCTCTCATAGTGTTTATTCAAAAAATAATCAAAATATCATTCAAGAAGTTGTACATGTAAATTTTTTTTAGAGAAGTGCATAAGTGAAAAACCCTATATATGTCATTTAAATATGACATCTCTAATTGTGAATCTAGGTGAATTGATAGATGTTGAATTCCATAAAATATTGCCTCTATAAGGAGCTCAATTACCACACTATACTAATCAATGTTATGGGTTACTATTGGATGTCTTCCTACAGAAGGATTAGCAAAAAAAATTCTCTATAGGTAGCTAGTAGTCCAACAAGAAAAAGATTAATATTTAACTACAAACCCTAAGAGTAGCACATATTAGTGTATATGTTCATAAGATCTACATAATAAATCAAAATAGGAAATCAAAAAAACATAAATAGATATAGATTACTACACAACACATCCAAATTTAATTTACCCAAAGAAGACATTTATTATATGATCACCTGTTGAAAAGCCTTGTTTTGAGAGTGGATTAAAAGGACCTCCTTCTTAGCAAGTTTCATGTGTAATCGTTTTTGTAGCTTGTGTGGTTCCCTCTCTAAAAAATCAATGTGATAAAAAAAAAACAAAAGAAAAATAAAAAATCAAGAACCTCTAATGGAGAATGCTTGGATTTTTAGGATCATAGGTTGGACGATGAAAATGGATCATGTAACTTGATGAGCAAAACCTCTCTATTTTTTATAAAATGCTTACTATACTTGATGAGGCCAAATATAATAAAATATTTGTTGGACCAAATAAACATCTAACCAATTCGATATTTTATTATTATTTTTTACAGGAGAAAGTCAAAGATAATGGTCAATAACCTTTATTTAGGTAACTAACTCAAAAATAATGATTTATTTACTTAATTAATAAAAGAGTGGTAAAATAATTAGAAACTTTTAATAAGCAATGGGTTTATTAAATTGCTTCTAGATGAACTAGTAAAATAGGTTAGAAAAAATTCTAAATAATGATTTAATAAAGTATCTATATTAGAATGTTTAAAATATTAAGGAATAGTCAATAAATAAATGATTTATTGAATAATTCTTATGGAAGCAAAAAAAGTGAGTGAAAATATTTTAGGTTATTTTCACCTAAATGGATAAAATTACGAGAATAACACAAAATTAGTGAATTTATGGGTTATTCTCATGTAAGTGGATTAATTAATAGAAATAACTTAGGAAAAGTGGTTTCTTATGCAACTTCCCTAGGTGAAAGTGGGGTTTAGTGTAAATTTCATACTAACATTGTGTATTTCGATCCACCTAAGGATTTTGGCTAGGTGATCACTTTTTGTGAGATAGAAAAATTTCCCCAAATGTATGTGTTAGGAGTATATCATATCAATGATATACATTGTAGTTTTCTTTCACTAGACATAAGAGATGCTCATGGACAAAGAGAGAGAGAGAGACTGCTACAAGGATCCAAAGCAAGGGAGTAGGATGTAATTACCACTTGTCAAATAAGAGTCCCCAAGTGGGTGTACGTGATCTCAAAGAGGTGGGGGACACATACCCATACCCACCAAGAAAAATGAGTACAATGAATAATTATGTACATAGAAAAGTGGGTATAAGCAAAAGAATATAGAGTACATCAATGTGTTGGCATCAATGGGCTAGAAAATGATACAATAAAATACATAATTCCATATATATATTCCTAGAACAAAAGCGTCAAGACTAATAAAATGACAACTATTGAGCTAGGTACATAGGACCAAATTCCACCATGTTGATGAGAGGGGTGATCATAACTAGAGAAGCCCTATTAAAGAGGAAGTGGCTCTAAACATCTAAATAAACCAATTTGAATGGAAGCTCATGTTGTGGTCTCTGAGAATGGTTGAAACTAATCCAGTAAAATATATAGCGCAACATCTAGGGCTTGATCATGAATTGTTGAATCTCGAGAATGTGAGGGACTACCTAAAGGGAAACACCCTCCTAAGGCTAATGAACATCTCACACATGCTTGGGGAATGTTGGTAAATCTACTTAAGCACCA
Source organism: Pinus taeda (assembly GCA_000404065.3). NCBI lineage: Eukaryota > Viridiplantae > Streptophyta > Pinopsida > Pinales > Pinaceae > Pinus > Pinus taeda. The sequence goes on along the minus strand of APFE030577295.1, from coordinate 94,135 downwards.
GACCATAAAGTGTATGAGTCTCGATAATGCGATAATGAGATGAAGTCAAGCAGAGAGGAAAAATTAAGCCAAAAGGCACTGAGGTCTCCCTAATATGCTTGATCAAGGCAACCACCAATCAGGAAATGAGATCCATGTTACAATATCTTATGGGCCACTCCCCTAGAATAGATGTATTGAAGTCAAAATAGGAAGGCCTACCAAGGCTAAGGCATTGACGATTTGTCAACAAAAGAATGAGGTACATGGTATAATGTGACTAACATAGAATGACACCAACATGGTAAAAATTGGTTTAATGGGTGGGCTTACGAATTCCATTGTCAAAGCATAACATGCAAGGTTGATGTGGCAGTGAGTGAAAACATTCCATGGGGAATAGCCAATTACTTGGACAAAATATTTTCAAAGACAGACCAGTAAACCAAGGGGGCATCTAGAGGTTAAATATTAGTAATACAGGATGGGTATGACACACAAACGGGCTAACATACTATAACAAGACTCAATGTGGTTCAGAACGGACTCCATGGGACATAATGGTGACTCAATAATGTTTCTATTGACTAAACGAAGTACAAATAGTACAAAGTCCTCTCAGAGTAAACCACGAGGTTATGAGGGGGAGTCTAGGGGGGACATAGGTTTTCATCATGAAAACGAGAAATGAAAATTGTGTTGGCTCTAGTATGAAGTCAAACAACACTCTGAATTTGAAGAGGATTGAACAAAATGGGCACCAAAATGAAAAAGGGGTTATGGTGTTGGAGTGTTGGAGTGCCCATGTGGGAAAGGCTCTAACACTTCATAGATCAAAAATGAAAAATATAGATGTGTTGATCCACCTATCAAGGTGTGGGGGTCCCTAATATGAGATCTGTTGAATGGTAATAAAATGTAATGAACAAGTGATTTTGATTATATTTTAAATTCCACAATGAATGGGTCCAAAGGAGACCTTATAAACATGATAAAAGAGTGGTTACTCATGAATAACTTCCAAACATGTGTAAGAATTTACAAAGACAAGTTGGTGTCAGTGTAAAAGTGACAAATATGGAGAAATTAGGTTTGAAAAGAAGGGGACTTAGCACCTCATGGAAAAAATGGCTACTAGACGAAGTACCAAATTAGAAAAAAGTAGGGAAGATCATTTTGAGAGCTTAGAGAGCACATCCCAATGGTGTTGATAGTTCATCAAAGGAAGCTAGGATGAGTTTGTAATGGCCAATAAAAAATTGTGGAATTTTCTATAAAAGGCCTTTCCCTCCAATTCCAAGCCATTTGTGCATTGGCTTATGTAGAAATTGGATAGGAGGAGGATGCCCTAAATATTTTTGCATGAGATTATTGTAGATAAATCAACCAATGGAACTTGAATTTGCAACCTTCAAGTAGGTTTCCTAACCTTCTAGATTAGGGCTTTTTTGGTCCTTGAGGACCCCCTGCTCAATTTTTTTTGGCCAATGCACCTTTTGGGGAATTTAGTATGATGGGATTACATAATTTAGGGCATTAAGTTTGTTTATCAATGCAATCTTCAAGGGAAAAACTACATTGCCAAACTAGGAAAATGGGTCCAGGTATTGGGAGGTGGGTGTGACCCTAAGGATGGCGTATGTTTAGATGATCTAATGATGGTTTATTATGTGTATATTCTCCTAACAAAGTGATGGTTTTTTTAAATCATGGTAGATTTAAAAGTGTCATGGCAAGAATGGGTGTTTGGCAATCTTTTTATTCAAGCTCAATGGATCCAATAAATGAGGGGTGCTCTTGCATAGTAGGGTTTCTCAAGTTCTTTGAGAACCAACTGATGGGGGCTAGGGAGAAACTCTTGATGAGGATAGTAATTTATTGGGATTTGAATAGTGAGGCATTTGTGATCTATGAATTCCAAATTGCTATTATGACTTAAGACATATAATTTTTGTTGAGATTGCCACCATGGGGATGAATGGAGATGTGCAACTAGTACTACCTCATGGGCAATAGGTGGATGATTTCATTAGTAAACATTGTGTACCTAGTTCCTGAGTGAAGGACTCAGCAATATATTTGATAGACATAAAGAGATTAGAGACATGAGCTACAAAAGTGGCAATGATCTGCATTTTAGGCAACCATGCTCTCCATAAGGTATCTAGAGGGAAAATGGTATTAATGGAGAGTGTGCTCTGGGAAGGACCTTCTATGTGTGGGACCAAATGTTATTGATGGCACTAAAGAACCAACTAAATTCTTGTTGAAGGACAAAAAATATGAAATGTGTATAAAAATACCACCAAACCCTTAATGAATTGTTCACTTGTTGACCCAACATCCCTAGTATAGCTAGAGAAATGGCGTAATTAAGTAAAACAAAAAAATTGGCTTTTCCTTGAGTTTTCCAAACCCAAAACAAATGGAACCATTTAACTATTCTTAGAGAGACTTTTTTGGTTATATAAAATTTTACCCAATTTGGAATTCTGGATCAACACTTATGATCCCATAAAGTTTCCTCAGCTTTAATGAGTCATTTCTCTTCTTGACCACATGGCAACCAGATGGTATCCATGTGGCACATTACCACTCTTCCACATCACCTGGTCGTGAGGTGCACTTAATGCCACGTCCTCGCTAACTTAAATGGAAAAATTTTATAGATCTCCATGTGGCACCTTACGCACCTTCCCTACCATCATGGATGGGCACACACTTTGAGAGATTCAAAGTTCGTCCTATTCTAACTTCATAGGTGCAAAGGAACCAACCCCGAGATTTCGACTCCTAACTCTAAGGTCGGCCCACCTTCCTCCCAAAAACAATGGTAGTCATACCTAGCTAGACCAACCCTGCCATGGGTTTCAACACTAAATCCTGACATAACCATTGGGCCAAACTTGCAAAAGCTTCCAAGGGCTTGACTCTTGACATTACCATCATCCCGACCTCGCATAAGCCACCAAGGGCCCAACTCCCAACCCAAGGTCAGCCCGACCTCGCCTAACTACTTCCCACCTTGGTTTAGGATCAAACTCAAATGTCTTTGATGTTTTCACCTGACCTTCAAACCCATGAATTTTAAGGTCCCATAGGAAGACTTAAGCATGTTGGCAAACCTTTCTACACATAATTTTTTTTGCAAATTTCAATTAATCTTGTGCAAGCCAAACTTCTGTGACCTACTAAGACTTGACCTTGAAACTTTGAAAATTCTTTCCACAGTCTATCGCTATGGAATCCATGGCTCATTGCACCCATGTAATCAGTAAGAGCTATTGAAGTGCATGGGTAATTTGTCCCCGCCATTTTCTGGGACAATACAGGACTTTTGAAGTTTAATTTTCCAATTAAAGCACACAAAATAGTCATGTTAGTGTCTTTCACCAAGCCACAAGTAACACAACCAATTATATCAATCACATCATAGGTATGTGCATTCCATTATCAATAATACGAACAACATATACACATAGATGTCCCCACACATGCCAATCACCAATTTCTTCAAATCTAACAATTATACATAGAGATTTATTTAGCCAGTTGAACTGAAAATCATTGTTAGTTATGCTCACACAAAACACATATAATTTGAAACATTCCTTTAAGAATGTATATAAGAAATTAAGAATCCATTAATACGTAGGAAATCACAATGCTTTTGGTTGCAGGAAACCATGCATATTTTATGGAACAATACATAACCAAGTTAACAGTATATACATACATTCCATGGAAGATAATACATGTGAGGTAACTTATATTAAACATAACACAAAATATGGGAAACTGAGTTAGTCAAAACAACTCTCCACCTAACCATAGATAAGTTGCATCTAGCTCTCACTTGCATTTTTCACCCCCAAACCCAATTCCAAAGACTGAGAAGGTTTACTCAAAGGATTGAATATCAACTATTAATTTAAATGGGGACTCTAGAGGTCCTCCCACCTCCATCAACCAAAAAAATAGCAGTAAACCAAGCACACATGGAATCCAAAGTCCTATTACATCCACCCTTTAGTTTCTCAACAGTTAATCAATTCTAGAGAATCCAGATGCCTCACCTCCACCATGCAACATGTACTAAAGTGGTTTCACCCAATGAAGGTAATCTAGAAATCATTATAAAAACCTGATAAAACAAGTAAAGGAGACTCCAAAAATTCCCTTACCAGGAGTCCAAATGTTATATCTATACCTAGACTGTCAAGGTACTCTAGAGAAAACCATCCCCACCCTCCAACTCCCCAAGGAAACCTGATATTTACCCTCACCTAGACAAAATTCATCCCGTTCTCATGTTGCTCTACCGAAATAGATAGAACTCTCCCATAAGATTTATAAATGTCTAGACTTCTCCACGTTGCTACAAATCTCACTGATTATGTTTTGACTAATGACATTCTCTTCCTTACTCATCGTGGAGTTTAAATTTGTGTTTCTTCCTCTGCGTCATCTCCTCCTCTTCTTGTTTGAATGATCCTCTACCTCACCACACTCCTGAGTGTGTTCTCCCTATGCTCAACTAACTTGTGAGTGGCCTCCCTCATCCATTTTTCAAGTTGACTTTCCTCTTCACCCTGCTTCCTACCCAGCCAATGCCTTCATTAATTCTTGTCCTTCTCTGCCTTTCCAATTCTTTCAAGAAAGCATGGGTTTCATCCTTTTTCTTGCAATTCCATAAATTTTTGTCATATTACTCCATTAAAGGCACAACAAATAGCCTTCAATGGTAGCCCAAAACAACCTATCTTTTCCTACCTCAAGTAAACTAAACATCCTAAGAAAGTAACCATCCTTAGTCCTTGGAATCCGTGTCCCTTGACTCAACCCATATTTTTTTCAAATATTTACATAAAATATTTGCAATGCATCCACAAGTGGAAATTATCCAAGGTTGTCACAAACTCTTTCCCCTTATGGGAACACCATCCTCAGTGTTAAACATAAAACATTCTCAAACACAAACATATTGCTTCATGGAGCTTTATGCTTACAACTTTGTACAATATTTACGTTTCTATATATATTTGTTTTAACTATGAAACAAAAAAATGATTTAATGTCCACATTATATCAGCCATTTCCCAAGTGGATTCCTTGGGCCCAAAGTGCATCCACTGCACCATGACTTGATCTATTGGTTTGTTCTGGAGCATGAGTCTCCTTCGATCTAGACTTCATAATGACTTTGGATGGAACTCTCCCACTAGTTCTACCTATATGATAGACCAATCAATCGCATGATTAGAATCCTTTACATATATTTTAAGAAAAGAAACATAAAAAACATCATGGACTTTTACTGATGGAGGTAAGGCCAACCTATAAGCCATTGGTCCAATTTTTTCATGATATCAAAAGGCACATAGAAACGTGGTTCCAACTTGGCACATGACCCAATCTTCAAGGGACTTTTCTTGGGTATAACTCTTGAGTAAACATGTTCCCCAACTTGGAACTCTTTATGCACTCTATGTTGATATGCATAGCTTTTCTATCTACCCCGTTCCACCTTTACATTTTTCTTGATGACTTGCATTTGTTGCTCCATCTCTTTAGCATATTAGGCCCGATAAGGATCGTGTTTGCTTGATTTATCCAATTGATAGGAGTATTGAAACTCCTTCCATAGATTGCCTTGAAAAGACTCATCTTTATCTATTCATGATACCCATTTTTGTATGCAAAATATACAAGTGGAAGATACTCTTCCCACTTCTTTAGTTGGTGCATCAGATAAATTATCAACATGTATTCAAGAATTTTGTTTCTCCTCTCTATTTTCACATATGTTTGAGGATGATGAGCTGTACTGAAGGCCATTTTAGTCCCCAAGCTTGAAAATAGTTCCTTCCAAAACCTTGAAGTGAAACTGGCATCTCTATCTGAAATTATTTCCTTAGGAAATCCATGCAGCCTCACAATATTATTTGAAGATTTGAGGCACCTCACTATCTAATTTGGTGGACTTGACTGCTACAAAATGAGCCACCTTGCTTAGCTTTTCAATGACTACCATGATTGTGTCATGCAGTCTAGATGTTCTTAACAAACCAATAATAAAATCCATGGAGATCACTTCTCACTTCCATTCCAGATTGGGAATGGGTTGCAATAAGCCTATTGAATGTTTACATTCGGCCTTCACCTACTAGTATTCAATGAATTCAGCCACAAAATTAGTTACCTCTCTTTTTAAATTAGACCAACAATAAAACTTTTTGATGGTCATGAGAGTATTTTGGTATCCCAAATGGTTAGAATATCGCTTAGCATGAAACTCTCTCATTATGAGTCTCTTCAAATCAGCATTGTTTGGCACATAGATTATGTTCTTGAATCTAATTATACCATCATTTTTGAGGTGATATTCCTCATCCTTTCCATCCTTTCTACCTTATTATATCCTTTCATTTATTTTTTGATATCTCTCTTCATGTTTTCCTGCACTTTCGACTCATTATACTAGGTTTAATCCATTAGAACTTATGGATTCCAAGTGATTCAATTGAATCCTCCTACTGAGTGCATCAACAACCTTATTCTCGTTACCCTTTATGTACTTATTCTCAAAGTCAAATTTGCTAAGTGTGGGTAGCCATCCAACTTGTCTTGCATTCAACTTAGGTTGATCAAACAAGTATTTTAGCCTACCATGATCTATCATGAGCATGAATCTTTTGCAAATGAGATAATTCCTCCACACCTTAAACACATGAATAATGGTAGCTAACTCTAGATCATGAGTCACATAGTTTACCTCATGCTCATTTAACTTTCATGACTCATAGAAAACTACCTTTCCTTCTTCCATAAATACTCCATCAATCCCATCCTTGCAGCCATTTGTTCAAACCTCAAAACCCTTGTCCAGATCTGCAATTCTCAACACTGGTGCATTATTGAGAAACTCTTTCAAGTGCTCAAAACTATATTGGAGATGTTTCTAATAAATATTTTGTTGCAACCCTCCAACCCCATGAATGACTTGGTCTCATTCACATTTTTCAACTTTGGCAACTCCATTATGGCCTTGATCTTCTCTAAATCAACTGATATCCCCTCCTTGGAGATGATGTGCTCCAAATAATGTATCTATGATTGGAAGAATTCACATTTACTATGTTAGGTGCCTATAATACTAGTGATTACCCCATTACTATTGTAGTTGTATCCCTTATTAATATTGTTGTGCCCCTATTGTCCCCATATTGTTATCACTGTGCCCCATAGAATCCCTCTATTGTTATTTTTGTGGCTTTATATTATCATTGTTAGGTTGACTGGGTTATATTGTGACTCCTTAGACTCCTATATATAGAAAGGAGGTTTTGTCAGTTGAACCATCCAAGAATTGTTCATTTGTGTAATGTAAAGGAGGTTGCCCCCTCGAAGAGGCTGAATTATAAGGCGTTCAACTATCTTTTCTATCTTTTTATGAGTTGGTTTCAGAACATTTGGTATCAGAGCATTGGATTCTAGGGTTTCACTACTCCAAATAAGTCATCGTGGAATTTTTTCTATAACTTTTTTCTACGACGTTTCAAAAGCTAAAAGAAAAACCCATTTAAGACAAAATCACACTAAACCTCAAGTCCAAATTTTAGAGATTTTCACACTATATTTGCGGAGATATGATCTGAGGAAGTTGGTCTTTTTGCAGACTCCTGAATTACATTCCAAACAGGTGACCTGGGGAAAATTGTCATAACTTTCTCTCTGAGC
>APFE030577295.1:52289-76392 GCA_000404065.3 Pinus taeda | reverse complement strand
AAATATGAGCTCACAATGCTAACTGCAAAACATATGTTTGGATGGAGGTTCACCAAGAACATCAATGCGAATGAGTTTATGAAACTCAGAGGCATTTCCCAAATCTGGTTCGACATCACTACCATATAAATTTTAAAAGTTAAGATCCTCGAGGTAGTCACAAGCTTGCAGTCCATCATACCGAGTCTTTCCAATATCTTTACCACATATTTTCCTTGAGATAGGAAAATTTCCCCTGGCTTTCGCCACACTTCAAGTCCTTGGTCCTTCATTTCAAATTCATAAACCAACTCCCTCTTACATTTGTGAATGAGAGGGTTTGCACCTGTTAGAAAGAGGTCATCCACATATAGCACTAGTATGAGAGGCTTGTCATCTTCAACCTTAAAGTAAAGGTTAGAATCAGCTTCACTCCTAGTGAATCCCAGCTTCATCAAGTAGCTGTCGATCCTCTCATACCATGCTCGGGGTGCTTGCTTCAGCCCATAGAGAGCCTTCTTCAACCTGCATACATGAGATTTTCGATCATAAATTTCAAATCCTTCGGGTTCCTCCACGTAGACCTCTTCTTTGATCGAGCTGTGTAAGAACGTAGTCTTGACATCCATCTGATGTAGGTTCCATCCTTGTGAAGCGGCAAGGGCTATGATCAAGCAGATGGTCGTATATTTGACAACAGGTGCAAATATCACATCATAGTCCATACCTTCCTTCTACGAGCAACAAAACGATCCTTATACTTTTCTGTACTTCCATCTGCTGCATGCTTTATCTTGTAAAGCCATTTGGAAGCAACAACTGTCTTGTCCTGGGGTCTGGGAACTACTTCCCAGACATCATTCTTCATGATAGACTCATATTATTTGGTCATATCATCCTTCCATACTTGATGCTTGACGGCGTCTGAAAATGATGAAGGCTCATTTTGTATGATCATGCTCATGATGGTCAGGTATCCCTGATACCTATTAGGTTTCTTACTTTAACGGAAGGTTTCTCAGGGTGCAGCATCTCCTTCAGCATCATCAAGTATCCCCCTAAGCCATGAAGGCCTCTTCCTAGAAGAGGAAGGCTCATGTAGAGGAAGATCAATCAGATCCATGGGTTCTTCTACATTAGGCATTAATTCATCATCCTTTTCTTTCGGTTCCCTAGTGTTAGCTTCTTGAGAGCTCCTCAAAGTCGGAAGATTGTTCACCTTGCTGAGAGCCATATCTTCGTCAAAAGTGACATCATGACTAATTACGACTTCCCTTTGACCAGCTAGATAAATTCTATAGCCTTTAGTATTTTCACCATAGCCCACGAAAATTCCCTTCTTTCCAGATGCACCCAATTTATTTCTTTTCTCTTTCTGTACATGAAAATATATAGGGCTTCCAAAAATTCTAAAAATGAGAAACATCAGATTTCTTACCGGTGAACTTTTCTTCAAGAGTCTTGGAACCCAATGCTTGATGAGGGCATATACGGTGGTGTTTGTAATTTCAGCCCATAGAAACTTCGGAAGTCTTTGATCATGTAGCATGGCCCGGACAGCTTCCACAATCGTACGGTTCTTCCTTCCCGCCACACCATTCTGCTCAGGAGTATGTGGTGTAGTAATCTCCCTCTTAATGCCAGCCTCAAATATGCCTGAATGAACCAACTGTAATATATCAGAGGTCTTGCTTTGGCTTGAGGGGAATGGTCCCCTTTTGAGCTTTCCTTCAGCACATCCTAGACATACACCTTCTTTCTCTACTTGGAATTCGAGCATCCCTGTCACCATTTGTTTTACACCGAGTATAGCTTTATAATGAAGGGGGGAAACCTCTGATGCCAACGTTCAAACCGAAGAGATGTGTCATAAGACATGACACCTAGCAGACTTCAATCGACCTGATATAATGACCCAAGAGTAAAGGCATCTTTAACATTATTTTTCCATATATGTACCTTGCCATTGCTGAAGGTTACCTTGTAGCTTTTGTCTTCCATTGCCGAGATGGACACTAGGTTCTTTTTGAGGTCAGATGCATTTAATACATCCTGGACTTTCTAGCCTTCTTGAATGGTTGTCCTCTTCCTCGATCCCCATCTCTCCTCTTACGTTTGCTGTTGAATTTGTCATTCCTTAGATTACCATGAGAGGGATTTTGATCATCGTCATGGTGAGAGTCGTTTTTATCAGGGCATTCCCTTGCATAGTGACCTGCTTTATTGCAAATGAAACATCGTCCTTTTCTTCCACCCTTAGATCCAACCTTTCCTTTTGATTTAGACCCAGAATTATTTATTCTCTTAGCATGAGAAGAAAAAGCAGCAGGAGGACCTTGAGGCATGGGCATTTCTTGCTCTTCTACCCTTGTTTCTTCTTGAATGCATCTAGCCATTAATTCCTCGAAACTAGGAATTACATTATAGTTTAGAATAGTAGCCCTGAACACGTACCATTTGGATGGTAATCCTCCAAGAGTCATGAGTGCCATTCCCCTGTCAGTGATAGCCTCCCCAATAGATAGGAGATCGTTCCTGATTTCGGTGATCCTTAAGAAGTATGCTTGCATACTCTCATCTTTACCCTTCTTAATTTCTTTCAGCTTATTTCTAAGAAACAAAACTTGATTTGCCTCATTAACTTTAAATAAACTCACCAGTCTATTGTAGATTTCCTTGGAGGTGTCTAGATCAAAGATATAGGCCACCAAGCGCTTGTCGATAGAGTCCCGGATGATCTTCTTCGCTTTAATTTCTCTGTTCTTCCATTTGTTCCTGGCAGCAGGAGGTGCATTTGATGGAGGCTCACAATATTACCTCTCACGTAACCCAACACTCCTTGATCCTCCAGGGTTAGATCGATAGACATCTTCCATCCGTGATAGTCATCTTTCTCACGGAGCTTGTCTTCGGCAGGAAAGAGTGTTGAGGAACCCATAGTTCTTTTAGGATAGCCTTGCCAATCTTCTCTTCGGTGATTGCTCTTGCTCTTGCTCTTGCTCGGGCTTTGTCTTCACCTCAGCTCTGATACCATGTTAACTTATGGTATGTTCTATGCTTATAACAGTTTACTTCTTTTTCTTATTATATTCCATAGATTAGCAATTACATGTACGTAAAGTAAAGTGCAGATAGAACATTAAACGATCGACAGAAAACAGGCCAAGATAAGAGACACAAGATGTGGCGGCTAGCCAGGGACAAACCCCACAATGTGTGGGGAAACCCTTTGATCAAATCTTCTTTTATCTTCAATAATTCAGTAGAGAGAAATAGTACAATAAATCTGATTCATATCAGCAGTAGCAAACCCTAGATCAGCAGCATCAGCATTGGCGGCTTCATTATCAAACTAGGGCAGACGATATCTCACAAACCGACCATCGGATTGACTTCATTCCACCATGAAAAGTTGCGGCTTCTAGAGGAGGTTCAGATGAACCTACAACGCAGCTCAGATGAGGAGAACTTCTAGGCCACGCAGGTCAATCTTTACTTCTGCAGTTGCAGCTTTAGTTTCAGCAGTTTCTGGCTTCAAACTAGGGCAGTCGATATCTTGCAAACCGTTCGTCGGATTGACTTCATTCCACCACCAAAAGTTGCGGATTTCAGAGGAGGTCCAGATGAACCTACAGAAGAGTTCCAAAGAGGAGATATTCTAGGCCACACAGGTCAATCTTTACTTCTGCAGTTGCAGCTTTAGTTTCAGCAGTTTCCGGCTTCAAATGTGTGAGAGAGAGAGAGACCCATTTCTGCACAGTAGAGAAGAGACTCATTTCTGCGCAGTAGAGAGAGAGAGATGTGATGAGATGAGTGAGTGCAAATGACGAAAATTCCTCTTATATTTTTACACAACGTTGGTGTTTGAATAGATGCGACTGTTGGGCTTCTGAGCCTACATGAGTTGTAGGTCGGCTTGATAATAATTCCATAATCAAAATAAATTCATATCTCCATGAATACTTATCGGAATCGGATGATATTTATATCAATCCTACACCTCTCGACGAGAGGAATCTAATAAAAATTTTATTAGCCATGAATAAGATGGCCCACATTGATGTTTTGCCCTGGTGCCATTTAACATATTGTTATTACTGTACCCCATAGAATCCCTCTATTGTTATTTTTGTGGCTTTATATTTATTATTGTTAGGTCGGTTGGGTTATATTGTGACTCCTTAGACTCCTATATATAGAAATGAGGTTTTGTCATTTGAATCATCCAAGAATTGTTCCTTTGTGTAATGTAAAGGAGGTTCCCCCTCGAAGAGGCTGAATTCTAAGGCATTCAACTATCTTTTCTATCTTTTTGTGAGCTGGTTTCATAACATACTAAGAATTTCATATAGCTTGTGCTCCCTTAACAATTGTAGCATTTCAGTTAGGTGCTTCTCACATTCTTCTTCAGTCCTTCAATATACCAATATGTCATCAACAAAGACAATCACAATTTTTTCCAAGTAAGGACACAACACCCTGTTCATTAAATACATGAAAATTGCAAGGGGATTTTTAAGCCAAAAGGGAACCACAACAAACTCACAATGCTAGTATTAGTCTGAAAAGTTGTCTTATGGATATCTTCTTCATTCATGTTCACTTGACGATACTCGGATCTCAAATTGATTTTGGAGAAGACTGTTGCTCCTCTCATTTGATCAAAAAAATCATCAATCCATGGGAATGGATACCTATCCTTAATGGTCACTTTATTTAACTTCATGTAATCTATACATAGTCTGAGTGCACCATCCTTTTTCTATACAAACAATATTGGTTCTCCTCATGGAGAGACACTTGAATTTATATAGCCCTTATCCAAAATTTCCTTAAGCTATAATTTTAACTCAATCAATTATGGAATACTCGTCCTATAAGGTGCCTTCGACATTGATGCTACTCCAAGCATAAACTCAATAGAGAAATCTACCTCTCCATGAGAAGGTAGTCCAAGAAATTCTATTGGAAATAAATCTATACACTATTGAAAAAGGGCATAGCATTTTAATAGTTCACTTTCCTCTTCCTCATCATTGCTATTAGCTTTCCATTGCTCGAAATGTGTGCAATAAATAAATGGCATCCTTTCCCACTACTTCTCTTAGCTTTCATAACCATGATCAACCTCACTGAAGTAGGATTTCACTTTCCCTGTAAAACTATCATTTCTCCAACATCATTCAGGCATTCAATTGGTTTCTCAAAACAGACAAATTTGGTCATGTGTACATACAACCATTATGTGCCCAAGAACAAGTGGCATGTACACAATGGTAACATATTCAAATGTGTTATTGTCAGCATGGATTTTAGTTCAAACATACATGCTTTCACCCACTGGCTCACTTTTGTTTTTGTCCATGTCGCTAATCGAACCATCTAAGGATTTGCATATGCATCCTTGGCCAATTGGAATTTTTCCACAAACTCAAGACTGATGTAGTTGTAGTTATAGCTAGGGTTAATAAAAAATGAAATAATTTGATTACACATCTTTCCTTCCATATCAATTATGGATGCTTGGTGATCTTCATGTCGATTATCTATAGTTTCATATATCATGGTCAAGCTTTGCATCATGTTTCCCATAGTACGAGCTTCCCATGCACTATAAATTTCTGATGTGGACACACTCTTTTACGATGACTCTATCCACATGTCTAGCATCTCAATGGTTGTTTAGTATCAAGTCTGTGCTGCTCTCTTATAGGTTGATGCACACAACCTTTATCAGTTGAAGTGAACTTCTTTTGTGCTTGACCTACACTGGTTGTTCCCACACCTTCCTTCTTGTCTGGTGTTTTCTTAGGCCATTTATTTTTATCCTTATTGTTGTTCTTTGACTTCCATTCACCCTAGAATTATGGTTTGTGTTTGAATTTCTCATAGTAATGTTTCAACTTTCTAATGGAATCATTTAATTTTTAAGGCTCATGCATCTCGATCTAATCTCTGAATGAAAAGGAAATCCCACTGATGAATCTTTGAACCTTTTCCTTCTCATGCTTTAGATATGGAAAATATATCAACAGTTCTAGAAACCTAGTGGTATATTCTTCATCTATCATTTGTCCCATCTTGACCTCATAGAACTATTTTTCCTTACTGTCATAATAGTTGTCTGATAGATATTTATCCCTACATAGGCTTTCAAATTCACTCCAACTCAACCCCTCTTTGGTTATGTCATTGACATTCTTCAAATTTTCCCATCATATGTTAGTTTTTCCCTTCAAATTGTAGATGGCTACCTCGGCTTTCATGTTCTCAGAATAGGCATGGATTCTGTAAAAGTTCTTCATTCCAAGCAACCAAGATTATTCATATTTTGATTTCTTCATTTTTCCAACAAATATGGGTGGTTTGGCCTTCTAAAGTTCCTCTAGCATATAATCCATTTCTCTCTTTCTCTGGTTATGATGATGATAATAATAATGATGATCATTCCTCCTTGTAGTAAAACTAGTAGAAGGTCTACCATAGTGATGCCCCTAAGTGTTATTTATCCCTCTAAGGTACTTAGTGGTGCATTTCCTTTCACTGCGTCTTCACTTTCCCACCTGAGCCTCTTCCTAGACCTGCTACCATATGCCCCATTTGTTTTCCGTTACAATCCCAAAGGGCTCCACCTATCTCTATGACTAGCCTCTAGATCATCTTGTTTTTATCTCTATAACTTGAAAAGGTGTTGCAGTATGATTACATCCACCTCATCTTTCGTCCCCTATACCCTTACCATCCTTTCATTATTTTCCTTATAGCTCCTAATCTCATCCCTTATGCTCCTTAAGGTACCCATTACATCGAGATATCTTGCCCCTCCCCCTTGGCCAACTAATATTTCTTCTTCATTTGTCCTTACTTCTTCATTTCCATGTTGTGATTAGTTAGAGCTATATTGCACCATTCCTGTCCTCATTTCTTTTTTTTCTCACTATCCCTTGTTGTCTGTGTTTTTTTCTCATTCACACACAAATGTTAGATACATTATCATTTAAAGAAAATATAAATCATGACCATGAGCTTGTCTTTGAGGAGCTGCTACAGTAAGTTGGTTGTAAGAAACAATCCATGTTATTACATTAATATCAAACAATCATAAAATCATTAGCCTCACTATACATGCATGCGTAATCGACAAAATATAGCAGTCAACATAGATTGTTAGTTCATATAATAATTAGTCATAGACCAAATTTTAGCACCTAAACATTTATTTTCTTAATTTCTAAAAATCAATATGAACCCCTTGCATGAACATATTTGTTACTTGCCCATGATAAAGCCCATCTAGTCCAAGTGTTGAACCTTGGTGCTTTGATACCACTCTGTAAACACCCCAACTTACCCTCATCGAAGTGTTCACTTGATAACCCATCTTCCCAGGTACAACAAGAGAAATGGGGTAATTAAGTAAAAAAAATGGTTTTTCCCTGATTTTTTCAAACTCGAAATAGATGGCACCATTGCACTCATCTCAGTGAGAATTTTCCAATGATATAAAATTTTACCCAATTTAGACTCCCGGATCATAACTTATGATCCTATAAAGTTTCCTCAGCATTAATGTATCATTTATCTTCTCATCCACATGGCACTCACATGGTATCAATGTAGCACATTACCACTCCACCACATCACCTAGCCACGAGCACTGAATACCATGTTCTCATAAACTCCCACATGGGCCTAGCTTGCCTACCCCACCATCATGGACATACCCATGTTGACAGGCATGCATTCTGAGAGAGTCAAAGGTTGGTTTGTTCTGGCACCACGGGTGCATGGGAACCAACCTTGACCTTTTGACCCCCAACTCAAAGGTCAACCTGACTTCCTCCTAGAAAAAATGGTTGGCATGCCTAGATGGCCTGACACAAACTTGGGTGTCACTCCTGACTCCCCACCTGACCATCGGCCCAATGGCCCAACCTTACATAAGCTTCCAAGGGCCCAACTCCCAACCTGGGGTTAACCAGATTTAGTGGGTCCCATAGGCAGACTTAAGCCTGTTGTGAAGCCTTTTTATACTTAGCTTTTTTTTTGTTGTGAATTTCAACTAATCTCTAGCAAGCTAAACTTTTGCGACCTATTTAGACTTAACCTTGATATTTTTTATATTTTTTGGCTTATTACTTCCATGTAATCAATAAGAGCTACCAAATCATACAGGTAATTTCTCTCCACCATTTGTTGGGACAATATAGAACTTGTGAAGTTAATTTTTCCCATTAAAGCACATAGAATAGACACCTTAGTGTTATTCACTGAACCAAAAGGAATTCAACCAATTCACTCTATCACGTCATAGATATGTGTGTGTTTTTATTGATAATACACAAAACATATACAAAAATATGTCCCCATAAATTCCAATCACCAATTTCATCAAATATCACAATTACACACAGAGATTTATTCAGCTAGTTGAACTAAAAATCACTGTCATTCATGCTCACATAACACACAAAATTTCAACCATTTCTTCAAGCATGTATATAATGAAATTTAGTATCTATTCATGCATAGGAAATCACATTCCTTCAGCTACAGGAAACCATGCATCTTTCATGAAACAATACAAAACCAACTTAACAATATATACATACATTCTATGGAAAATAATACATGTGAGATAACTTATCTTAAATTTAACGTTGAAGATGGGAAACTAAGTTAGGAACAACAACTCTCCACCCAACCATAGACAAGTTGTAGCCAATTCTTACTTACAACTATCACCCTCGAGATGGATTCTAGAGACTAAGAAGGTTTGCTCCAAGGGATTGTATATACAATGTTAGTTCAAACTGGGACTCTAGAGGTCATCTTGCGTCCACCCACCAACCAAATAGCAGTCAACCAAATGCATGGGGAATCCAGAGGCCTGATTCCTCCACTCTTCAATTTTGCAATAGCTAATCGATTCCAGGGAATCCAAATTCTTCACCTCCATGTTGCGACATATACCAGAGTGATTCCACTTGATGAACCTAATCCATAAATCATTATCAGAACCAAATAAAACACACGAAGGAGACTCTGAAACTTCTCTTACCAATAAGAAAAGGAATAAATGTCTACCCCAAGTTGTCAGTGGACTCTAGAGAAAACCATCTCCACCCTCCAACCCCCTAGGGTGACCCAAGATTTACCCTCACTTGGAGAAAATTCCTCATGTACTATTTTCACTCAACTAAAATATACATACCTCTGCACTGAGAGTTGTAAATATCTAGAATTCACCGCATTGTTGTAGATGTCACTGAATATCTTTAGACGGGAAACATGCTCTTCCTTTGTCATTGTGGAGCTAAACTTTTTGTTTCTACCTTTGTGCTATCTCCTCCTCTTCTTGTTTGAATGATCCTTTGGTTCACCATGCTCCTAATTGTCCGCTTCCTATGTTCAATTGACTCATGAGTGTTCTCCCTCATCCATTTTTCCAAGTTGACTTCCCTCTTCACCCTCCTTCCTTTGTAGCCCATGCCTTCATTAATTCTTGTCCTTCTCTACCTTGCCAATTCTTCCAAGCAAGCATGGGTCTCCTCCTTTTTCTTACAGTTCCATAAATTTTTGACATATAAGTCCATTAAAGGCACAACAGTCAGCCTTCAATGGTTGTCCAAAATAGTCTAGTTTTTCCTATAGCAAGTAAACTCAACATCCCAAGCAAGTAATTATCCTCAGACCTTGGAATTTGTGTCCCTTAAGTTAGCCCATATTTTTTCAAATATTTACATGAAATATTTACAAGCATACACAAGTGGAAATTAACCAAGGTTGTCACAAACCCTTCCCCCTTGGGGGAACACCATCCTTGGTGTTCTTTAACATATAAAATATTCTCAAACACAGACATACTTATTTGTGGAGGTTTATGCTTACAACTTTGTACAGTATTTATAGTTCTATATACATTTTCTTCAGCCATAAAAAAAAGGAAATGATGCTCGCATTGCATCATCCATTTCCCAAGTGGCTTCCTTGGGCCCAAGGTGCCTCCACTACACCTTCATTTGCAGTTCCATAATTTTTTGAAATATTAGTCCATTAAATTTACAACACCTAGCCTTCAATGGATGTCCAAAATAGTCCATTTTTTCTTGTAGAAAATTGAACATCCAAAGAAAACAACCATCCTCAGTCCCTTGAATCTGTGTCCCATAACTCAACCCATTTTTTTTTTCAAACATTTACATAAAATATTTACAATGCATCCACAAGTGGAAATTAACAGGGGTTATCATACTGTGCCTATGGTATAGTTTTATGTACATTCTTCTTTGAGAATATTAATACACTCCATCCACATTTATGTATCCATGATGGGGACCCACAAGTGTTATGAAACCAGCTCGCAAAAAAATAGAAAAGATAGACGAACGCCTTAGAAATAAGCCTCTTCGAGGGGGCAACCTCCTTTACATTACACAAATGAAAAATTCTTGATGATACAAATGACAAGACCTCCTTTCTATATATAGGAGTCTAAGGGGTCATAATATAATCAGAGCCGACATAACAATAATAATGTAAGGGCACAATAATAACAATAGTGGGCTTCTATGGGGCACAATAATAACAATATGGGGACTACATGGGTACAACAATACAATAAGGGGTTACACTAGTAGTATAGGGGCCTAACATGCCCTTCTCCTTCAAAAAGTGTTGTCCTCAACGCTTGAGTAGTTCTTGATGCTTCTCTATAAAATTCTTGTCCTCCCATGTGGAATATTTGGCGGGTAAGTTCTTCCACTAGATGAGATACTCCAAAATTGATCAATTCCGTAGTTGTCGGGTTCTTGTTTCTGTGACTGCTCCAGGTTCCAATTTGATTTTTCCTTCCTCTTCAAGTTCTGGCAATATTGTTTGAATTGGAATATTTTTCAACTTGTGAATGAGTGGCCATACTTCTTCATGCTTCTTCCATTCATCCCTTGCTTTGTTTATCCAATCTAGTTGGATAATAGAAATAACACAAAACAATTCTTCCACATCCTCATCCTTTCTTGAGAGTGCATCCGCAACAAAAATTTTCTTCCCTTTTCTATAGATGATGTTAAAGTCATAACCAAACATATTTGTGACCCATTTTTTTTGTTCTTCTAAAGATAATAGTTGTTCGGATAATAGAAATAGCACAAAACAATGCTTCCACATCCTCATCTTTGAAGAGTCTTCCCATTCGGTAAGGTCGCCAATTTTTAAGTGCATGTAGTATTGCCAACATTTCCTTCTCATAAATAGCTTGCTTGAGATGTAGCAGTAAAAATATCCAATCACCTACATAAAAAAAAAATCACTATGATGTTGATCTACCTGTTGTTTCATTCGATTTTGCACCAAAGTGGCATTATCCTTTAAAAGTTGGAGAACTTGTTGTTGATGCTCGATGTGATCTTTCACTGCTTGAACCTTTTTCTTTTTGATATGTCCTCCTATCTTTAGAGTTTGAGGAGTGGTAATTTCCTCGAATCCTTTACAAGATATGGTCAGATTCATTTCTTAATGCTGGATGTGATATTTCACTTCTTGAACATTTTTCTTCTTGATATTCCCTTCTATCTTGATAGTTTGAGAAGTGGTAATTTCGACATATGAATTACAAGATATGGTTGGATTCATTTCTTCGTTCTCGGTGTGATATTTCACTTCTTGCACCTTTTTCTTCTTCATATGTCCTTCTATATTGAGAGTTTCAGGAGTGGTAATTCTTACCAATGCTTTACAAGATATGGTTTGATTCATTTCTTCTTTCTCTGGGGTGGGGTCTTCATATATATCCTCTTCTTCTGATGTTTCTTGATCCTTTTCTTCCTCCTCTTCATATTCTATGTAAAATAATTTCTTCTCAGCACACTTATGACCTTTAGTGCATTTACTACCACAATTGTAAAAAAGCCCTTTTTCTCTTTTTTCTTCCAATTGTTGTGGTCTAACCCTTATAGGTTGTGGAAGGCTAAGAGAAACAACATTTCCGTCTTTATATTTGTGAAGGGTATGCTTCTTGGTTTCCATAATTTTGCTTTCCACTATGTCACAAAGCCCTTTTACTCTTTCCAATTGTTGTAGTGTTGCTCCAAAGAAGGTGTTTCTCTTTGTATCCTCACAATGTGCTATCATTTCCTCCGTGAAAATTGACCACGTAACAAGTTGTTTACGAGAACAAAGCTCTTTATACCATAAAAGTTGATCTTGCTCTAAATATGAAGATGCAATGCATACCTTTTGTAATAGTGATATGCCATGTAGATCAAAATATTGCTCCATCTGAAGTATCCAATTTACCAGATCCTTGCCATCAAACTTCCTCATCTTTCTTTTTCTTGATTTTAGGAGCTCGATCTTGAAATGATTGTACCTCTGTACTTTCGGATCTTTAAGTTTTGAAATTTCGGCCTGTAGTAGCCCTGTGCATCCTCTTTCCAATGCCACTAGTCTTATCCAAATTGGATTCTCCAAGAAAGAGTTATGCACAATCGCCGAAGATGACCTAATTATAGACCTTTCTAGAAGAGTGAAATTGTATGAAGTGCCATGTGTCACTGTTTAGACCTTTGGTACTGAAAAATATAAAAACGAAACTACAGTCCATCCTCTTTATGTACCTTCTTACAAAATTTCAATCCGATGCTCAGAGAGAAAGTTATGACAATTTTCCCCATGTCGCTTGTTTGGAAAGTAATTCAGGAGTATGTAAAAAGACCAACTTCTGCAGATCATAGCTCTTCCAATATAGTGCAAAAAGCTATAAACTTCAGACTCGAGATTCCGCACGATGTCTTCTCAAATGGGTTTTTTTTTTAGCTTCCGAAATGTCACAGAAACAAATTTATAGCGAAAATGCCATGATGACCTGCTTCGAGTAGCGAAACCCTAGAATCCAAAGCTCGGATACCAAATGTTATTAAACCAACTCACAAAAAATAGAAAGATAGATCAACGCCTTAGAATTCAGCCTCTTCGAGGGGGCAACCTCCTTTACATTACATAAATGAACAATTCTTGGATGATACGAATGAGAAGACCTACTTTATATATATAGGAGTCTAAGGGGTCATAACATAATTAGAGCCGACATAGCAATAATAATGTAAGGCCACAATAATAACAATAGTGGGCTTCTATGGGGCATAATAGTAACAATCTGGGCACTACATGGGTACATCAATATAATAAGTGGGTTGTACTAATAACAATAAGGGGTTACACTAGTAGTATAGGGGCCTAACAGCAGCATCAAGTGAAGCAGTGGTTCCAAGACCCGAAGTCTGCATAACACATCGACAGGCACGCAGGTAAGTGTCTAAACTTATTCGTCAATTGCATAAACTATATTTCAAAAACTACATGTCTGTGAAAATGGTTCGGATTGAACGGGATCAGTGGCTAGTCAACTAGCCACCTTCAGCCAGTTACGTTCAAAATTTCCAACGAGGCGTGCAGCCGACACGTGTGGAGTGTCCAGTCGGGGAAAATCGTTGGGACTGGCAGTGGTGGCGGTGGTTAATGGCAGAGGGGAGGTGATGGTGGTCTGGGACACGCAGAGAAATGATGGCCATGACGTTGGATCAATGGTTCAGTCTGGCCATCTAATCCCCTCACCACGAATTGTGCCGCAGTTAAAAAATGCTTGGCTGAAGACTCTCACCACCCGTTGTTCATTTTCACTTGCAACGTCCTCGGTCGAAGTACGCATTCTCTGCTTCCAAAATCTGTTAACCCATCGTCCTCCACTGAGCTTTCCAGCCTGTTTCAAAAATCTCCTGTGTATTGGGCTTTTTCAGAGGCGCAGTGGCATCCTACAGAAGCCTGTAAGAGTTCTACAGGAAGAAGCTCTATAGGAAGTACGACACAACTTTCCGGAGCAGGGAAGCCTGGACTTTTCTTCGTCGAATTTAGAGTTCCGAGAGAGGTAGGCTCGAAAACACTCTTCCATGCATGGTATGTTTTGAAAAGGTGGTGAATTTAACTATTTTGAATTGGAGAGTCAGAGACAAGTCTACCTGTGAGTTGGAAATAGCAGTTTGCCTGTGTGTTGCACGGAATTTCTCAGTCAGGTCTGCGTCAAAATTCTCCTCCATGGTTCCTGTAAAAAAAATTTCCTGTAGGAAAGATACGCAATTGTGAGGGCTAGCCTATGTATGAAGAATTTGAATTTACATGGTTGTATGTATGCTGGGGATACAAATTGAGCTTTGTACTCTGTCTGTGGAAACCCAATTTTTCCTTTCATAAATGGACAGCCAAGTTTTGGGCAACAACAACCTTAGAACTAGGGAATTGGTGCTAATTAAAATTTGAACTCCCGAGAGACCCCTTCTTGAAGTTCAAGGGAGGAAACCATAAACAACATCCCCTTTTCTAATCAAAGCATAAAACAGAGCACTCTCACCATGCTAGGGGGGTTTATCAGGAAAGAACCCTCAGATCCCAGTAAGTTGTGCGAGCATCCTGAGGTGGTGAACCTCTTCACCCATGCCAATTGGATGTCCTTTTGTGACAAAATTTAGGGTCATGACGATGAGATAGCGGAGGAATTTTTAATGTCCCTGCAACCTAAATCAAAGACACAGGCCACAGTGAATTTAAGAGGGTTGACCCTAGAGCTTACCCCTGAGCTCATTAATCGGGTTACTGGTCTGCCATTAGGGATACCTTGGAGCAAAGAAGAGAGGTCATTGGGCCAAGTAGCCAAGAAAGCATTCTTTCTACCTGAGGAACATCCTACAGAAGACAAGAACGGGGTCCGGAGAGCTAGCTTACATCCTCTTTGGAGCGAAGTCAGTTTCCAAATCATGAAATACATTACCTGTGAAGGGAGGTTCAGCATTGTCTACGACTATCATTTTAGGTTGCTGAGTGAACTAAGACATGGAATGGATTTACCTTCAAAAAAGAAGTTGAGCATCCCCTATTTTCTTCTGCAATCATTAATTGAATGTGGCACAAAATTGAAGGAAGGGACACTGGATCAGTTAGCCCATCATGGGCTCATCAAACTTTTAGTGGAAGATGCCCTCCACACCTACACTGTCCCCCTCTCTTGGGAGATTTTTTGAAACATGTCCAAAGATGACGATATTCGAATTCTAGCCGAGGAGCTCACCTCATCTAGCAGTGAAGAAGGGGAACACATTGAAGCAGGAGAGAAAGCCAGTGGTAAAGAAACACAGGGCAAACAAACACAAAAAGGACAGAAAGAGGAACGGGGAAAGGGCCAAATTGTTGAGCCTGAAACAGTGGGAGGAACAATGGCACAAACACCCAGGGAAAAATGATTGCAGAGTAGAGCAGAGAGGACTGAAAAAGTCCAACTAAAGAGTGTCACAGCAAAAGAAACCACACATAAACAAAAGGAAAAGACACCCCCAGCCAAGCAGACTGAAACAGTTGACACAGGACTTTCTACAGGAAGCATGAAAACAGTTGACACAGGACTTTCTACAGGAAGCATGAAAACAAAACAACAAGAGGAGAAATCACCTGAGATTTTGGCCAGGGAGGCAGCAGTTGTGCTGGTTGCCTTAAGCACATCTCCACAACTAAGGGAACCACTAATGATCAGAGCAGAGCCGGAGGATCCCTCAGCATTAATATACGCTCACCAGCACTTGGCCAATAACTCTCAGGCCCTACCAGGTTACATTGAATGACAAGCTCAAGCCATAGCCCATTTTGAGGACATGGAAAGACTGCTGGGGGATAACTAACTGCGTCATGCTTGCACATGGAGGTGGAACACATTGTCCCACAGCCTAAAAATAAGAGAATACCACACCCCAAAAAGGATGAGGGAGGCCTTGGCAAGAGTACTCCTCTACAAACAGTCCATGCAAAAATCTTCAAGCCAACTGGATCGACCTAAAGTTCAGCCCTCCCTTGCTTTTGGGGCTGCTAGAAGGAGTCAAAGAAGAGGAGGAACATAGGGAGTGGGAAGAAGTGGAAAGAAAAGCAGGATTTCATGACCATGAAGAAGGTATCAGCTTGGAGGCCTCGGATGTGAGAGAGGCAGTCAAGGCAATCAAGGATGATGAGCTGGATTAGTTGCTCAGAGGATGAGCAACCCATTTAGCAGGGGGGTGATGATGAGCCCTGGAATTGGGTAACTTATTGGGCTCATTTTGCTTAACTTTTATTCATCAATCCACCATTTTTCATAGTTTATGCATGTTTTTTGAGTATATTTATGTTAGTTGAACGAATGAAAATAATCACTTGACCAAGAAGGCTAACATGTGGTTATTGTAGATTTTTGGACAAATTTTGGACCAAGGCCAAGCAATTATGAGCCAGATGATAGCCAAGCATGAAGGAACAAGGGTGAGGATTCGTAGGAAGGGTGTCTCCTGCATTAAATGGCCCCTTCCTTGAATTCTCCACCCTCAACTTGGAGTTCAGCAGGCCACCGAAAAGGATTCCCAAGGGCAGCCGAGCAATTTTGTGTAAAGTGACTGATTAGTGGCAGTTTGAGCAGCCGAGCCCCTTGAGTTAAGGAGGGCTATTGGAGACCCTCGTAGTGCATAAATAGGAAGGCTTCCAGGCTTCGTAGGTTACTTTTTGAGCAGTTGTATTTTGCACTATAGTGTTGTTAGTTTTTCAGCTCATTTTGTAGCTTCTGCTGTACAACTTTCTTTGTGACATGGTTATTTTTGAGTAATGGAAAGCAGTATCATTTGGCACCCGTTCTGAGATTTTTCTTAGGAACCTATAGCTCTTGGGGTTGGGCCCAACCCAAGTGCCAAGGCTTCCTTTGTGTACTGTTATTTGTTGTTAGTGTTTTTGAAAAATAATTTCTGTTAAGTAGATTAAAATCTTGCTTGGTTACCTAGATCATTGTTGATGACTAAAAAGGCTTTTCATGTTCAGATTGATTTGATAGGTTAATAACAGAGAAGATATTTAGAAAAAGGCTATCAAGCACCTCTGATCTCACCTCTCCCTCAGTGGGACCATGAGTTGGGACCAAGGTGTCCTTGCTACCACCAAAAACATTGTCTTTGCTTCATCATGCAATTATTAGTGTTAGATTCTCATTTGCAGAAGTTGATACCAGTTGTGGTTACATGCTTAGGTTCATGATTGCTTAGTTTGCATAGCTATTTCACATTATTTCATTGCAAATAAACTAGTGTTCATTTTCTTTGCTATTATTTAGGTCAGATTAGGTTAAAGTAGCTAGGTCCTTGATTTTATGAGTCTTTGTTTGTTCAGTTTGAGAAATAACTTGCATAGCACCTGTAATACCTCTCTATCTACCCGTATTCCATCAATCCCACCTGCTCCATCCTCTAACTCGGATTCTTGCCTTACATTTTCCACATTCTCTCGCTTTGCCCTAATTTCCATATTTTTGTGCAACATTCCTCTACCCCTCCTTAAACAAATCCAACCATCCTCACCACTCCTCAGCTCCCTCCACCAAGTCCTGGACCTCCTCACACCCTTATCTCACCTCCATACCCACTTCTCCACCTTCCGTCCTCCATCAATCCTCCAAAATTCCCTTTCGGAACATCCTGTAGAACCCCTACAGACTTCCTATAGAAGCTCACGGAAGCGGTTTCTTGATATCCAAACACTGTGAAACTCTTTGGAAGGGTGATAGAAACCCCTTAGGCCCTCTTCTCACCTTCCCAACCTCCTTCAAGTGCCTCTCCAGTTCTGTTCCTCACCTCGCCCCTACATAGTCAAAAACAGTTAAAGCACATGCATGATAATTTTGACAACTTACTCAAAAATACAAAAAGATGTTTTTTTTTCAAATGTTACTGTAGAAGTAGCTTAGACACATGCATTTTACCTTCCTAGAAGTCAATGGCATCTCTTTCAGTAGCTTTCATCCTCTTTCTTGCATCAGTAGGGCTAGCTGGTAAAATTAGGGTTTGCTAGGGTTTGCATTTCCTTTCAGCTTTTCAGTTTCTTTCTGCAAGTAGATTAGCCTCCTTTGAGTTAGCTTTCATCCATTAATTAAAAAGCTTCTTCTAAGGGGTCATAGAAATTGGCTTAAGCTCCTAGCGGACTTGTGCCAGCTGAGCAAGTGACAGCCGCGGCAAGAGCTAGTACTTGTGCATATAGCATCATCGCTTCAAAGTTTGTTACGAACTACCAGGTTGATAAAAGTAAAGAAGGGAGTCCCAGGAGTTGTAGCATTATTGCTGCAATACTGGAGCCCACCAATCATCACAGATGCAACATGTACAACATGTATGACATATGCACAACAGTAATACCACACATCCGAAACCACACTACCTCTACCAAGAAACCTTGTTTCCAGTGTCTTATCCATGCTTATCCTAGCATGCCACAGACCACACTGCTTTCACTTTACTGATTTATCCTTCAACATTACCTGTCATTACATAAACATAGGCATAATACAAGTATACAATATCAATTCATATCCACATGATACTGACCTCATATATTTGTCATGACTACTCTTCCCAATTGATTCCTCGTAAGACCAGGAACCTCTTCATGTCGTTCTCCTGCATAGGCAATCATTCCTTCGCAACAGTGATCCTTGATAACCCTATCAGATAGTGACATGGGTACATATATACATACATATATAATCATTAGCACAAAACAATCACGATCCTGTCAGATAATGATATGCATATATACATATAAACATTAGCCTTAAAAAACCATGATCCATGATAGCCCTGTCAGACATGACATACCTACATACATACATACACATATAGACATATAGACATCAACATAATCATGATCAGAGCATAATTACCATATATCATAAGGTCAAGGGTAAGAGAATTTCCTTTATTCATGCACAACATTGAGATAAACAGTTCTCAACATAGCCAAGGCATCCGACACCTCATACCCATTTACTTTACCTTTTTTGGTTACCCTTCTCATTTTGCACACCCACCATCCATTTACCACAATTGTCTAACTAGTCCAACCGACTGTCATAATCTTACCTTCCGCTGCACTTACTCATGCACAAAGTTTCATCTGAATCTTACATTACCTGTTGGGTACCACACAACTCTCCCCAAGCTCCATCAAATTTCCTCTTTCCCAACCAATTCCCAATACTCAAAACAATAAAAGGAAATACAAGAATGGAAACAACAACAAGAAGAAAACCATGAAAACCAATAACAATACGACTCCGCAAACAAAGTGGTATGGCCATACTCTAGACATAGGCAAATCTGCAAATCAAGCACAAGCAAATCACAAAATACCAAAAGCACAAGACTAACAACAAACACAATGAATCAATCCCCATGGTTATGATTGCTTCCAAACGAAATCTCAACCTCATCCTTCTTCAAGGGTCTTGGAAATCTCTCTTTCCATGCAACTCCTTTCATTATACTTCCATAAACACATAATGTTAGTGCATCAACATAACACATCCACGCTATCTCTCAAGAGACTCCAATTATTTTGACAGATCCACCTGTAACTAGAGACTAACTAATATACATGTCAAGTATATGTTCATGAATCTAGCACATATCCACATAATGTCAAACAAAATCAAGGTTAAGGAGACTCCCTGTATGCAAAGCACTCATTTGTTTGGAATTAGAGTTTCCAAACCTTGCCAAAGAAATTCTTGTCCAATTCCTTTCTCTTACCTTTTCCTTGCTGCAATCGAGGCTTACTATGCAATGTCACATCATCAAACTATTAGTTATATAAACACATCAATTATTACCTTGTCACGCTAATACTGAGCATGTTTCCTACAACTTCTCACACATGTCAAGCACATTTTCCAAATATCAAGACAATCATATCTATCAAATTGAAATCAATCGTTACCAAGACTAAAAATCATGTCATAATCCATAGTCAACTCATAGTCATCATTCATAATACATAGTGCTACAACTATCACCTAATTACACTCATGTACATATCAATTGTCCCAACACATGTGTATTAGTACAAAAAGAACACTACACAAAATAAATATTCATTTAACAACAAAGCAGATCTCCTAGACCAAACTTCTTCTCCATCTATCTTCAAGAGGACAAACACAATAGATCACGAAGCTAAGACACCAATGTCCCAAGAACCAGAAGAGATGGAGGAGATGCAAGATATAGGAAGTTGGAAGACCGTAGAGAAAAAAAAGAAAGCTACAGCATCAATCTTGCCAAGAAAGACGAGGAGACAGACAATTAAAAACTAAGCAAATTATAGGTCCGATAGACCAATTTGGTCTCAGTGGACGTTAACCACTATCATCATCAACATCATCTCAATCATCTTAAATCAAAGTCATTAGAACACATACTCATATTATTCCATTCATCAAACATTCAACCAATTTTCAACATACCATGTTAAATAAATCAACTAGACAACATAATCAAAACGTGAAGTACCAAACACTCAAACACCCAATAGATTTCATAATCAACAACGAAGCACCAAGTATACTACATAAGAAAACTCGTATCTTAGTGTACCTCAAGGGAGGCTACCTTGTCTGCACAATCGATCTAGTTAGCATGATATAACTTTACAAGATATTAACTCAAACATAGATAAGATCATGATATCCAAAGTAGTCACTAGCTAACATGTTTACATCATAACTCATAAATAATTATCATTCACACATATGGAAAGTCAATATATATTAATACATCACCATATCACAAATATGTCAGCTTATACCTGAATATCGTAATGATAACCATTTGCATAGGTCAAACCAGGTTAACACAATACATATAACATCAATATCTCCAATGCAATGAACATAGCCATCACACATATGACCAATCCAGATTACAATATCAAGATCTCAATGAAATAAACCTAATAATCAAGTTATCTAAATAAAAACAACAATAGCAATGCATACAACCACATGTTACCATTATTTTTTACTATTCGACACATGTGCATATAACTATACTAATTAACTAACATATATCATGAATGTAACCATAACATAAAAAGACATGTACATAAACCTAATGTATATAACCCTAATGCATATAACAATCATTAACTTACATACCTGCATGCCAAACATATAATACCCATATGACGATCTTCTCTTGCCTGGAGGCCCAATGTTGCAACTTCACTTTGATGATCTGCATCTCTTGCTTTACCTCATTCAACACATTAGAATCATAACATACCAATAACACCATGATTACCTAAATTGCATACCACAACTTCACAAGGCATATTTGACTTACTATTCATGCATACTATAACCAAGACCCTACATGCATAACAACTACATGTAGACATATAAAACATATGATTACAAAACCATATACACATCATTCTAGCTAGAGTCCAACCATGAATGCATGACCATATCAACTATACAAACCATGACCTCATGCATGAAAACAACCATTACTCCATTGTACACCTTCTCGCATGCAACTAACAATATGGATAATAAATTCCAAATCAACTACACATGCACATAAATGCATGTAGTCAAGCATAAGCAATCAATTTTTGTAATCAACCTACAAGACTGATACATGTAATCAAACATACAAGAACGCAACCTACCATACAAGGATGTATTTCAAGATGCATATAATTAACATGTAAGTGACATACAACAATGTGTAACCAGTCACATACTCATACGATGCATTCCACAAAATTCAATATCAAATTCCTCATGACAACCTTACTACTATCCTGATCAACATAAAGAAAATGCAATAAGCACATGGTATGCAAGTGTAAGAGACACACATGCAACTGACATCCATGCATGACTAACACATTCAACCCATCCAGTCTGAGAGTTGACCCATGCTTTGATACCACTTTGTAACACTCTCCTCCCACATCCACCAAAGTAACCATGCCAACTAGGGTAAACATGATACGAGAGGCTACTATGATCATATTCTACCTCCTAGGTGACCTTAAGGAAGTGGAATCGGTGAAACATCACACACAACCATCCAACATCATCCACAGAATATTCAGGAGACAAGTCAGCCACTCAAACAACATGTCCCTAGGTCCTACTATTGTTTGAGAAACATAGGGTAGAGTAGCTCTCCCTAGACACTACCCAGGTGAGTTATAACGCTCCCTAGACACTACCAAGGCGAGTTATAATGCTCCCTAGACACTACCTAGGAGAGTTAGTCTCCAAACTAATGCTCTATTTTATATCATTCTTGGATTTGAGCCACCTTTTTCAGCCTTGATCCTAGGTCACTTCCTAGAATGGAATGATCACTTGAAATTGGTAAGAATACAAGGAAACAAGGATGATTAAGTAATAAGCTAAACAAGACCATAACCAGATCACTACTAGCCATGAAAGGCATTTCATCAAACATATCATCAACATGTAATCTACAGGTGTAAACAACAAAATTAAGTGTAGGGATCTCTGTTATAGACATATTTGGGCACTTCAACCCCAAGCTTATATGTCGATAAACTAGGGCTCATCAACCCCTAAAAAGGGTCATTTCATACCCTAAAAGAACATAGTCATCTGATTACATCATTCCCTAAAAGTTCCACCTGAGAAACAATCCAAAAATGACCTAAATTGAACCATAATGACTGCTCCACTGGCAAAGTGTGATGCATACTGAATGGTACATTGCCAGGGTACGATGCATATTGATTAGGCCTTCTATGGGGTGCGATGGGAAAGGATGGACAAATTTCTGAGACAGTTTGCTAGGTGGTTGCTCATGGAATCTTCTATAAACTTCTCCTATGCCACTTGCCTCTCTGAATTTGCCCAGGGATGAGTAAGAGATAAAAGTGGAGCCAATTGTAACAAGTGGAATGACACTAATCAAAACCCGACGAATGACTCACACCCTTTCACACATCTATAAATGGATCCCTCATCTAAAAGATCTAGAGGTTGGAATATTGTGAATTCCAAGGAAGTGCTGATAGTTTGTAATTGAGGAATGAGCATTGTATTGTTGGTGTGATCTTGCTATTTCATGAGGTGAAGAGGGATTGAAGCTGGGAGGATGATGCTGGATCAAACAATTGGGTTGTAATTCTCCCTTCTATTAATAAAGTTCTTCAAGTTTTCTTCCATATGATTGTGCAATTGTAAATGCTATCATTTGTGAATGCTATCATTTGTTCATTATATATTTGATTCTGTAATGTTTATGTTGTAATAGATCACGATGCTTTGACGGTCCTTTGTTGCTGTACTGGTGCAGGTACTCTCCAAGCGGGTTAAGTACGGGGAGGAGTTGCAAGCTCTGTCAAGGCGGAGAGAGATCAAGAAAGGGATTAAGCGGAAGTTCTAGGTTGGTTCCATTATCTTTCTCTTATCTGTTACACATAGAAGAAATCGTTGAATTGCTTTAAACTGTTGTTTCTAGGGTAGCTGCCAAACCTAGAGGGCTAGTCATTCAACAAGACACTAGTTTTCCCAGAAAAAAATTGCCAACTCCATTGGGGAAGAACAGATGTTTATTTGTTGTTATTGTTTGTTTTATAAACTATAGACAGAGCCTGAAGTCAGCTAGGTAGCCTTCGAACTGCTCTTGCTCTGCAATTGCATAGTAGATGAATGCTGCTTTAGTCAATCTCTGGTTTAGTTTATGAATTAAAAATTTGGCTTGCAAGCACATCTAGATGCCTTTTTGGTAGCTCAGTAACCTCTCAAGACATTCCTTAATACTTTTCTCTTTACTGTCCATCAAAGCTAACTCACTGAAAATAGCTGCACATCTGAGCCAAAACCCATTTTAGTTGCACTCCCTAGCCCATCGCACGATCTGTCACTGTTAAATTTGGACAACTAGGTCCAAACTCCATGTTCTGATGCTCAGATTAAGAGGCTAATATTTTTGTTGGATTCCTCTTTCTGAGAGGTGTAAAATCCATATAAAAATAGTCTTAATCCGATGAGCAGAACTTATATTTATTATTCTTAATAAATTATATGTGCAAGGTCAGCCAGTTTTGTCATGTAGGCTCACATGCCCAACAGATGTGTCACACACCCTCATTGATGGATATATATACAGGTAAAGTTGGAGAGAATTTTATCACAATTCAACTCACATCTTCCTCTCTCATCTTAGAGAATACAAGCTACCTGGAGGACGAATTCAGCCACACGTGG